>JAVYIG010013888.1:0-44523 GCA_035222895.1 Strongylocentrotus droebachiensis | reverse complement strand
ATTTTGAGTCTTTGAAAAGTCACGCAGTTCTAAGTTAGACTAAGATCTATCATCATTTAAAGTTTCATGACAATGGCGTCAGTCAGTCTTGAGATATCCTGCGAACAAATTCGAGGAAGAATAATAAATAATAATAAATAATAACAATCTTGACGAAATCAATAGGTGATACGTAGACTTCGTTACGTATCACCTAATAATAATAAAAATCTTGACGAAATCAAAAGGTGATACGTTGACTTCGTTACGTATCACCTAATGATTCCTTCAAAATTTGCAATTTCAACTTTCGATCGAAAATTTTAACATGATCCCAACATCTGATTAAAAAACAAAGTCACCCTTTTTTATAGCCCATGGTCTCAGCTATAACATACCCAAATTTGGGAGAGAATAGAGCAGAAATGAGCGAGATAGTGCTGAAAGATTGATGTGATGTAGATTCATAGTGTGGACAAAATTCACCCTCCATAGACATAACACGCAAATGACGAAAATGTTGACATGTGGCCTTTAATTGAATTTTTTACTATGATGAGATCATTTAAATAAAAATTGGTGTGGACTGATCTCGAAGACGATTGCCTCGGCTACAACATATTAAAATCTAGAAGAGAATCGATGAATATTAAGAGAAATACACTAAATTGTCCATAAACATAATGACGTCATAATATGCATTTTTGTATTTTTGACTTCCAAGGCCATTATGATGACGTCAAGATGTACTTAATGGCCAAATGAGATATGAAATCATACCTTCGACTCATACTCTATCTTAATATGGAAAAAAAATTGGCAGTCCTTATTCATATCAATGGACTTTTTATGGGCATGTTTTTGCCCATATACGCTATGTAATACAAAAATCGCGCGTGCGGACGGTTATCTTGAACGGACGCTCATTCCGTTATTAATAGTGATAAAGAGATAAACTTGGTATCAAATTGTTCGGAAAATTATGAGGAATATTCGGTCAAAAGCTTTTGCGGAGAAATTATTTTTCGTTCGGCCGTGACGAACGAAAACGTCCAAAAATGCGTGTTTTGCGCGATTTTTTATGAAATGCTTATAATGGCCTGAAACGTATGCAAAAAAAAATTTAAGACGATTTTGAGCAATTTTAAATTTTACGCGCGCGTTAACGCGCGCACCTACGCGTACGCGAATTTTTGCGCGCATTTATTGACCAGGAATTGACCGGACAAATATTGACCTTGATCATGACAAATATGAATGAAAAATGACTTTCCGTTATGAAGATATGATCATAAGTTGATTTTCACAAAATGGCGTCTGGATGACGTCACGATGACTTTGAGTCTTTGAAAAGTCACGCAGTTCTAAGTTAGACTAAGATCTATCATCATTGAAAGATTCATGATTATGGCTTTATTCAGTCTTGAGATATCCTGCGAACAAATTCGAGGAAGAATAATAATAATAATAAATAACAATCTTGACGAAATCAAAAGGTGATACGTTGACTTCGTTACGTATCACCTAATGATTCCTTCAAAATTTGCAATTTCAACTTTCGATCGAAAATTTTAACATGATCCCAACATCTGATTAAAAAACAAAGTCACCCTTTTTTATAGCCCATGGTCTCAGCTATAACATACCCAAATTTGGGAGAGAATAGAGCAGAAATGAGCGAGATAGTGCTGAAAGATTGATGTGATGTAGATTCATAGTGTGGACAAAATTCACCCTCCATAGACATAACACGCAAATGACGAAAATGTTGACATGTGGCCTTTAATTGAATTTTTTACTATGATGAGATCATTTAAATAAAAATTGGTGTGGACTGATCTCGAAGACGATTGCCTCGGCTACAACATATTAAAATCTAGAAGAGAATCGATGAATATTAAGAGAAATACACTAAATTGTCCATAAACATAATGACGTCATAATATGCATTTTTGTATTTTTGACTTCCAAGGCCATTATGATGACGTCAAGATGTACTTAATGGCCAAATGAGATATGAAATCATACCTTCGACTCATACTCTATCTTAATATGGAAAAAAAATTGGCAGTCCTTATTCATATCAATGACTTTTTATGGGCATGTTTTTGCCCATATACGCTATGTAATACAAAAATCGCGCGTGCGGACGGTTATCTTGAACGGACGCTCATTCCGTTATTAATAGTGATAAAGAGATAAACTTGGTATCAAATTGTTCGGAAAATTATGAGGAATATTCGGTCAAAAGCTTTTGCGGAGAAATTATTTTTCGTTCGGCCGTGACGAACGAAAACGTCCAAAAATGCGTGTTTTGCGCGATTTTTTATGAAATGCTTATAATGGCCTGAAACGTATGCAAAAAAAATTTAAGACGATTTTGAGCAATTTTAAATTTTACGCGCGCGTTAACGCGCGCACCTACGCGTACGCGAATTTTTGCGCGCATTTATTGACCAGGAATTGACCGGACAAATATTGACCTTGATCATGACAAATATGAATGAAAAATGACTTTCCGTTATGAAGATATGATCATAAGTTGATTTTCACAAAATGGCGTCTGGATGACGTCACGATGACTTTGAGTCTTTGAAAAGTCACGCAGTTCTAAGTTAGACTAAGATCTATCATCATTGAAAGATTCATGATTATGGCTTTATTCAGTCTTGAGATATCCTGCGAACAAATTCGAGGAAGAATAATAATAATAATAAATAACAATCTTGACGAAATCAAAAGGTGATACGTTGACTTCGTTACGTATCACCTAATGATTCCTTCAAAATTTGCAATTTCAACTTTCGATCGAAAATTTTAACATGATCCCAACATCTGATTAAAAAACAAAGTCACCCTTTTTTATAGCCCATGGTCTCAGCTATAACATACCCAAATTTGGGAGAGAATAGAGCAGAAATGAGCGAGATAGTGCTGAAAGATTGATGTGATGTAGATTCATAGTGTGGACAAAATTCACCCTCCATAGACATAACACGCAAATGACGAAAATGTTGACATGTGGCCTTTAATTGAATTTTTTACTATGATGAGATCATTTAAATAAAAATTGGTGTGGACTGATCTCGAAGACGATTGCCTCGGCTACAACATATTAAAATCTAGAAGAGAATCGATGAATATTAAGAGAAATACACTAAATTGTCCATAAACATAATGACGTCATAATATGCATTTTTGTATTTTTGACTTCCAAGGCCATTATGATGACGTCAAGATGTACTTAATGGCCAAATGAGATATGAAATCATACCTTCGACTCATACTCTATCTTAATATGGAAAAAAAATTGGCAGTCCTTATTCATATCAATGGACTTTTTATGGGCATGTTTTTGCCCATATACGCTATGTAATACAAAAATCGCGCGTGCGGACGGTTATCTTGAACGGACGCTCATTCCGTTATTAATAGTGATAAAGAGATAAACTTGGTATCAAATTGTTCGGAAAATTATGAGGAATATTCGGTCAAAAGCTTTTGCGGAGAAATTATTTTTCGTTCGGCCGTGACGAACGAAAACGTCCAAAAATGCGTGTTTTGCGCGATTTTTTATGAAATGCTTATAATGGCCTGAAACGTATGCAAAAAAAATTTAAGACGATTTTGAGCAATTTTAAATTTTACGCGCGCGTTAACGCGCGCACCTACGCGTACGCGAATTTTTGCGCGCATTTATTGACCAGGAATTGACCGGACAAATATTGACCTTGATCATGACAAATATGAATGAAAAATGACTTTCCGTTATGAAGATATGATCATAAGTTGATTTTCACAAAATGGCGTCTGGATGACGTCACGATGACTTTGAGTCTTTGAAAAGTCACGCAGTTCTAAGTTAGACTAAGATCTATCATCATTGAAAGATTCATGATTATGGCTTTATTCAGTCTTGAGATATCCTGCGAACAAATTCGAGGAAGAATAATAATAATAATAAATAACAATCTTGACGAAATCAAAAGGTGATACGTTGACTTCGTTACGTATCACCTAATGATTCCTTCAAAATTTGCAATTTCAACTTTCGATCGAAAATTTTAACATGATCCCAACATCTGATTAAAAAACAAAGTCACCCTTTTTTATAGCCCATGGTCTCAGCTATAACATACCCAAATTTGGGAGAGAATAGAGCAGAAATGAGCGAGATAGTGCTGAAAGATTGATGTGATGTAGATTCATAGTGTGGACAAAATTCACCCTCCATAGACATAACACGCAAATGACGAAAATGTTGACATGTGGCCTTTAATTGAATTTTTTACTATGATGAGATCATTTAAATAAAAATTGGTGTGGACTGATCTCGAAGACGATTGCCTCGGCTACAACATATTAAAATCTAGAAGAGAATCGATGAATATTAAGAGAAATACACTAAATTGTCCATAAACATAATGACGTCATAATATGCATTTTTGTATTTTTGACTTCCAAGGCCATTATGATGACGTCAAGATGTACTTAATGGCCAAATGAGATATGAAATCATACCTTCGACTCATACTCTATCTTAATATGGAAAAAAAATTGGCAGTCCTTATTCATATCAATGGACTTTTTATGGGCATGTTTTTGCCCATATACGCTATGTAATACAAAAATCGCGCGTGCGGACGGTTATCTTGAACGGACGCTCATTCCGTTATTAATAGTGATAAAGAGATAAACTTGGTATCAAATTGTTCGGAAAATTATGAGGAATATTCGGTCAAAAGCTTTTGCGGAGAAATTATTTTTCGTTCGGCCGTGACGAACGAAAACGTCCAAAAATGCGTGTTTTGCGCGATTTTTTATGAAATGCTTATAATGGCCTGAAACGTATGCAAAAAAAATTTAAGACGATTTTGAGCAATTTTAAATTTTACGCGCGCGTTAACGCGCGCACCTACGCGTACGCGAATTTTTGCGCGCATTTATTGACCAGGAATTGACCGGACAAATATTGACCTTGATCATGACAAATATGAATGAAAAATGACTTTCCGTTATGAAGATATGATCATAAGTTGATTTTCACAAAATGGCGTCTGGATGACGTCACGATGACTTTGAGTCTTTGAAAAGTCACGCAGTTCTAAGTTAGACTAAGATCTATCATCATTGAAAGATTCATGATTATGGCTTTATTCAGTCTTGAGATATCCTGCGAACAAATTCGAGGAAGAATAATAATAATAATAAATAACAATCTTGACGAAATCAAAAGGTGATACGTTGACTTCGTTACGTATCACCTAATGATTCCTTCAAAATTTGCAATTTCAACTTTCGATCGAAAATTTTAACATGATCCCAACATCTGATTAAAAAACAAAGTCACCCTTTTTTATAGCCCATGGTCTCAGCTATAACATACCCAAATTTGGGAGAGAATAGAGCAGAAATGAGCGAGATAGTGCTGAAAGATTGATGTGATGTAGATTCATAGTGTGGACAAAATTCACCCTCCATAGACATAACACGCAAATGACGAAAATGTTGACATGTGGCCTTTAATTGAATTTTTTACTATGATGAGATCATTTAAATAAAAATTGGTGTAGACTGATCTCGAAGACGATTGCCTCGGCTACAACATATTAAAATCTAGAAGAGAATCGATGAATATTAAGAGAAATACACTAAATTGTCCATAAACATAATGACGTCATAATATGCATTTTTGTATTTTTGACTTCCAAGGCCATTATGATGACGTCAAGATGTACTTAATGGCCAAATGAGATATGAAATCATACCTTCGACTCATACTCTATCTTAATATGGAAAAAAAATTGGCAGTCCTTATTCATATCAATGGACTTTTTATGGGCATGTTTTTGCCCATATACGCTATGTAATACAAAAATCGCGCGTGCGGACGGTTATCTTGAACGGACGCTCATTCCGTTATTAATAGTGATAAAGAGATAAACTTGGTATCAAATTGTTCGGAAAATTATGAGGAATATTCGGTCAAAAGCTTTTGCGGAGAAATTATTTTTCGTTCGGCCGTGACGAACGAAAACGTCCAAAAATGCGTGTTTTGCGCGATTTTTTATGAAATGCTTATAATGGCCTGAAACGTATGCAAAAAAAATTTAAGACGATTTTGAGCAATTTTAAATTTTACGCGCGCGTTAACGCGCGCACCTACGCGTACGCGAATTTTTGCGCGCATTTATTGACCAGGAATTGACCGGACAAATATTGACCTTGATCATGACAAATATGAATGAAAAATGACTTTCCGTTATGAAGATATGATCATAAGTTGATTTTCACAAAATGGCGTCTGGATGACGTCACGATGACTTTGAGTCTTTGAAAAGTCACGCAGTTCTAAGTTAGACTAAGATCTATCATCATTGAAAGATTCATGATTATGGCTTTATTCAGTCTTGAGATATCCTGCGAACAAATTCGAGGAAGAATAATAATAATAATAAATAACAATCTTGACGAAATCAAAAGGTGATACGTTGACTTCGTTACGTATCACCTAATGATTCCTTCAAAATTTGCAATTTCAACTTTCGATCGAAAATTTTAACATGATCCCAACATCTGATTAAAAAACAAAGTCACCCTTTTTTATAGCCCATGGTCTCAGCTATAACATACCCAAATTTGGGAGAGAATAGAGCAGAAATGAGCGAGATAGTGCTGAAAGATTGATGTGATGTAGATTCATAGTGTGGACAAAATTCACCCTCCATAGACATAACACGCAAATGACGAAAATGTTGACATGTGGCCTTTAATTGAATTTTTTACTATGATGAGATCATTTAAATAAAAATTGGTGTGGACTGATCTCGAAGACGATTGCCTCGGCTACAACATATTAAAATCTAGAAGAGAATCGATGAATATTAAGAGAAATACACTAAATTGTCCATAAACATAATGACGTCATAATATGCATTTTTGTATTTTTGACTTCCAAGGCCATTATGATGACGTCAAGATGTACTTAATGGCCAAATGAGATATGAAATCATACCTTCGACTCATACTCTATCTTAATATGGAAAAAAAATTGGCAGTCCTTATTCATATCAATGGACTTTTTATGGGCATGTTTTTGCCCATATACGCTATGTAATACAAAAATCGCGCGTGCGGACGGTTATCTTGAACGGACGCTCATTCCGTTATTAATAGTGATAAAGAGATAAACTTGGTATCAAATTGTTCGGAAAATTATGAGGAATATTCGGTCAAAAGCTTTTGCGGAGAAATTATTTTTCGTTCGGCCGTGACGAACGAAAACGTCCAAAAATGCGTGTTTTGCGCGATTTTTTATGAAATGCTTATAATGGCCTGAAACGTATGCAAAAAAAATTTAAGACGATTTTGAGCAATTTTAAATTTTACGCGCGCGTTAACGCGCGCACCTACGCGTACGCGAATTTTTGCGCGCATTTATTGACCAGGAATTGACCGGACAAATATTGACCTTGATCATGACAAATATGAATGAAAAATGACTTTCCGTTATGAAGATATGATCATAAGTTGATTTTCACAAAATGGCGTCTGGATGACGTCACGATGACTTTGAGTCTTTGAAAAGTCACGCAGTTCTAAGTTAGACTAAGATCTATCATCATTGAAAGATTCATGATTATGGCTTTATTCAGTCTTGAGATATCCTGCGAACAAATTCGAGGAAGAATAATAATAATAATAAATAACAATCTTGACGAAATCAAAAGGTGATACGTTGACTTCGTTACGTATCACCTAATGATTCCTTCAAAATTTGCAATTTCAACTTTCGATCGAAAATTTTAACATGATCCCAACATCTGATTAAAAAACAAAGTCACCCTTTTTTATAGCCCATGGTCTCAGCTATAACATACCCAAATTTGGGAGAGAATAGAGCAGAAATGAGCGAGATAGTGCTGAAAGATTGATGTGATGTAGATTCATAGTGTGGACAAAATTCACCCTCCATAGACATAACACGCAAATGACGAAAATGTTGACATGTGGCCTTTAATTGAATTTTTTACTATGATGAGATCATTTAAATAAAAATTGGTGTGGACTGATCTCGAAGACGATTGCCTCGGCTACAACATATTAAAATCTAGAAGAGAATCGATGAATATTAAGAGAAATACACTAAATTGTCCATAAACATAATGACGTCATAATATGCATTTTTGTATTTTTGACTTCCAAGGCCATTATGATGACGTCAAGATGTACTTAATGGCCAAATGAGATATGAAATCATACCTTCGACTCATACTCTATCTTAATATGGAAAAAAAATTGGCAGTCCTTATTCATATCAATGGACTTTTTATGGGCATGTTTTTGCCCATATACGCTATGTAATACAAAAATCGCGCGTGCGGACGGTTATCTTGAACGGACGCTCATTCCGTTATTAATAGTGATAAAGAGATAAACTTGGTATCAAATTGTTCGGAAAATTATGAGGAATATTCGGTCAAAAGCTTTTGCGGAGAAATTATTTTTCGTTCGGCCGTGACGAACGAAAACGTCCAAAAATGCGTGTTTTGCGCGATTTTTTATGAAATGCTTATAATGGCCTGAAACGTATGCAAAAAAAATTTAAGACGATTTTGAGCAATTTTAAATTTTACGCGCGCGTTAACGCGCGCACCTACGCGTACGCGAATTTTTGCGCGCATTTATTGACCAGGAATTGACCGGACAAATATTGACCTTGATCATGACAAATATGAATGAAAAATGACTTTCCGTTATGAAGATATGATCATAAGTTGATTTTCACAAAATGGCGTCTGGATGACGTCACGATGACTTTGAGTCTTTGAAAAGTCACGCAGTTCTAAGTTAGACTAAGATCTATCATCATTGAAAGATTCATGATTATGGCTTTATTCAGTCTTGAGATATCCTGCGAACAAATTCGAGGAAGAATAATAATAATAATAAATAACAATCTTGACGAAATCAAAAGGTGATACGTTGACTTCGTTACGTATCACCTAATGATTCCTTCAAAATTTGCAATTTCAACTTTCGATCGAAAATTTTAACATGATCCCAACATCTGATTAAAAAACAAAGTCACCCTTTTTTATAGCCCATGGTCTCAGCTATAACATACCCAAATTTGGGAGAGAATAGAGCAGAAATGAGCGAGATAGTGCTGAAAGATTGATGTGATGTAGATTCATAGTGTGGACAAAATTCACCCTCCATAGACATAACACGCAAATGACGAAAATGTTGACATGTGGCCTTTAATTGAATTTTTTACTATGATGAGATCATTTAAATAAAAATTGGTGTAGACTGATCTCGAAGACGATTGCCTCGGCTACAACATATTAAAATCTAGAAGAGAATCGATGAATATTAAGAGAAATACACTAAATTGTCCATAAACATAATGACGTCATAATATGCATTTTTGTATTTTTGACTTCCAAGGCCATTATGATGACGTCAAGATGTACTTAATGGCCAAATGAGATATGAAATCATACCTTCGACTCATACTCTATCTTAATATGGAAAAAAAATTGGCAGTCCTTATTCATATCAATGGACTTTTTATGGGCATGTTTTTGCCCATATACGCTATGTAATACAAAAATCGCGCGTGCGGACGGTTATCTTGAACGGACGCTCATTCCGTTATTAATAGTGATAAAGAGATAAACTTGGTATCAAATTGTTCGGAAAATTATGAGGAATATTCGGTCAAAAGCTTTTGCGGAGAAATTATTTTTCGTTCGGCCGTGACGAACGAAAACGTCCAAAAATGCGTGTTTTGCGCGATTTTTTATGAAATGCTTATAATGGCCTGAAACGTATGCAAAAAAAATTTAAGACGATTTTGAGCAATTTTAAATTTTACGCGCGCGTTAACGCGCGCACCTACGCGTACGCGAATTTTTGCGCGCATTTATTGACCAGGAATTGACCGGACAAATATTGACCTTGATCATGACAAATATGAATGAAAAATGACTTTCCGTTATGAAGATATGATCATAAGTTGATTTTCACAAAATGGCGTCTGGATGACGTCACGATGACTTTGAGTCTTTGAAAAGTCACGCAGTTCTAAGTTAGACTAAGATCTATCATCATTGAAAGATTCATGATTATGGCTTTATTCAGTCTTGAGATATCCTGCGAACAAATTCGAGGAAGAATAATAATAATAATAAATAACAATCTTGACGAAATCAAAAGGTGATACGTTGACTTCGTTACGTATCACCTAATGATTCCTTCAAAATTTGCAATTTCAACTTTCGATCGAAAATTTTAACATGATCCCAACATCTGATTAAAAAACAAAGTCACCCTTTTTTATAGCCCATGGTCTCAGCTATAACATACCCAAATTTGGGAGAGAATAGAGCAGAAATGAGCGAGATAGTGCTGAAAGATTGATGTGATGTAGATTCATAGTGTGGACAAAATTCACCCTCCATAGACATAACACGCAAATGACGAAAATGTTGACATGTGGCCTTTAATTGAATTTTTTACTATGATGAGATCATTTAAATAAAAATTGGTGTGGACTGATCTCGAAGACGATTGCCTCGGCTACAACATATTAAAATCTAGAAGAGAATCGATGAATATTAAGAGAAATACACTAAATTGTCCATAAACATAATGACGTCATAATATGCATTTTTGTATTTTTGACTTCCAAGGCCATTATGATGACGTCAAGATGTACTTAATGGCCAAATGAGATATGAAATCATACCTTCGACTCATACTCTATCTTAATATGGAAAAAAAATTGGCAGTCCTTATTCATATCAATGGACTTTTTATGGGCATGTTTTTGCCCATATACGCTATGTAATACAAAAATCGCGCGTGCGGACGGTTATCTTGAACGGACGCTCATTCCGTTATTAATAGTGATAAAGAGATAAACTTGGTATCAAATTGTTCGGAAAATTATGAGGAATATTCGGTCAAAAGCTTTTGCGGAGAAATTATTTTTCGTTCGGCCGTGACGAACGAAAACGTCCAAAAATGCGTGTTTTGCGCGATTTTTTATGAAATGCTTATAATGGCCTGAAACGTATGCAAAAAAAATTTAAGACGATTTTGAGCAATTTTAAATTTTACGCGCGCGTTAACGCGCGCACCTACGCGTACGCGAATTTTTGCGCGCATTTATTGACCAGGAATTGACCGGACAAATATTGACCTTGATCATGACAAATATGAATGAAAAATGACTTTCCGTTATGAAGATATGATCATAAGTTGATTTTCACAAAATGGCGTCTGGATGACGTCACGATGACTTTGAGTCTTTGAAAAGTCACGCAGTTCTAAGTTAGACTAAGATCTATCATCATTGAAAGATTCATGATTATGGCTTTATTCAGTCTTGAGATATCCTGCGAACAAATTCGAGGAAGAATAATAATAATAATAAAT
This sequence comes from Strongylocentrotus droebachiensis, assembly GCA_035222895.1. Lineage (NCBI taxonomy): Eukaryota > Metazoa > Echinodermata > Echinoidea > Camarodonta > Strongylocentrotidae > Strongylocentrotus > Strongylocentrotus droebachiensis. The sequence goes on along the minus strand of JAVYIG010013888.1, from coordinate 33,096 downwards.
AACAATCTTGACGAAATCAAAAGGTGATACGTTGACTTCGTTACGTATCACCTAACTAGACTTTAATTCGTCACTTTGACGAATTAGGTGATACGAAGCTATTTTTGTATCATGAATGTGTGCCGATGACGATCTAATGATAATATTCATGAATACGATAATGACGATATTGATGATGAAGATTTTTTGGTTTTAAATGACGATGACCATGATTAAAAGTGGTACAGCGCCCCCTTCAGGTATTTGATAGAGAATTGTTATATGATTAAACTATTAATTTACTAAACAAGCTCAAATTTTCGCCTGATTGCAGAGCCTACCAATCATTGAACTGATATTTCGACGCACTACATACGCAACATAATGAACAAGTCTAGACTGGAATGTAGTATCAATCACCTCCCATAGGCATAACACGCATATTTAGCAAAAATCTGACATATGTCGCCTTTAATCGCAATTTTCACCATAATGACGTCATCAAGATGAATAAATATTAGAAATGATCTTGTGGATTGTCTCAGCTACAACATATCAAAATTTAGAAGTAAATCGATCAATATTTACAGAGATACATTCGATTTCCCATAAATATGCTGACGTCATAATGTGAGTATTCGTATTTCGGCTTCCAAGGCTATTATAATGACGTCACGATGTACTTAATGGCCAAATGAGACATGAAATCATATCTCCTACTCATACTCTATCCAAATATGAAAAAGGAATGGGGAGTCTCTAGGCATCCCAAAGAGCTATAATGGACTTTTTATAGGCATATGTTTTTGCCAGTATATGCTATGTATTACAAAACTCGCGCATACGCCTTGAACAGACGCTCATTCCGTTATTTATAGTGATAAAGAGATAAACATGGTATCAATTTGTTCGGACAAATATGAGAAATATCCTGTCCAAAAAAATTGACTGGTAATTATTTTGAGTTCGACTGTGACAGACGAAAACGCGCGAAAATGCGTGTTTGCGCGATTTTTTATAAAATGCATATAATGGCATGAAACGTATGCAAAATGAATTTGAGATGATTTGGAGCAATTTAAAATTTTGCGCGCGCATTTACGCGCGGACATACGCGCATGCGCGTTTTTGTTTAACTGATATTGATTGGACGGATATTGACCTTGACCATAACAAATATGAATGAGGAAAGACTTTCTTTAATTCGTCACTTAGACGAATTAGGTGATACGTATGATAATGGTTTACATAAAGAATAATGCATTACACGATATATTATTTTGTAAAATGGTTCTCCCATTTATATGCTTCTCTCATTATGATCTATTCATATGTCAAGATTAAATTGTGTCTCCTTGATCATCATGGATCTAGGGAAGATAGATTGAAACGATATATGACCTTTGACCCTGTGCAGTAACCAGTTACACATTTGACTCTAATTTACATCATGAAGAACACCTTTTGACGATTTTATCTTATTCAAAGAAATGAAAATGTAATTGATAAATGATTATCATCATTATGATAATGATGATCATGATGATCATGATCATGATCATGAGCGCGATCATGACATCTTATTGAAAAGATGAGAGGTGATTTAGATAGCATATGTGACCCGGCACCACAAAACCAACAAAAAGTCGCAAAAAATTATTTTCCTGATTTCATCTGATTATGAAAGAAGAAGTTCTCCTCATTAAAATGGTATATTACTTGTCCAAATTGAAGCTTCCTAACCCTTTCAATTTAGTGAATGAAAAGAGCTGGTGAGGGAGGTTACTGGTATTAAATTGTGAGAAAGAGAGCTTTAAAGTTTGGGGCTATTCAAGCATGCGGAGCAAGCAAACCACAGGGAAATCAATAGAAGGGTGAATCAAAAGGCCATAGCAACCACTATGAAGAGATTTTCAGATTAGGCTGAAATTTGGCCTGATGGTCAAACATAGTCTGTTCATTATGTTTCTGAGGTTTCAATGTGTGGACTTAAGTCTTTCAAAAGTTATTATGTTGTAAATGTATAGAGTTGTAATTAGACAGATTAAGTGAACTGCAACATAGTGCCGAGACACCTGCACTAGACAATGCCTATTCATGGTGGACCCGGAGTCTTTTTGTTCCCCCTTACATAACACTGCTTGTCACCTATCTTGTTTTGTATACATCTGGGCAATTATTTGCAACCACATTATGAACTTGCTTTATACTTAATTCCCATACTGTTTTCTTTCTCACAGGAGGTTCAAAGTATTTTTACTATGACTTGCTCTTTCATTTCCAGTAGCCATCCTGATGATAATTAATGGAAGCAATTCATAAATACCAGCCAGAAAGTGGTATAAAAATAAAGAAAGGCAGGAGACACACAGTAAAGACACAAACATAGAATAACGAAAAATAGAAAGAATGAGAGAGAGAGACAGAGAGGGAAAAGAAGGGGGAGAATTATGATAGCTGTAAGCAAAATGATGATATCAAGAGTGTGAATGTGTGTTTACAATAAGAACTTGATTTCAAAACTCTTATGGGAGAATAAATTTGGAAGCACAGAAATGAAAACAAAATTATTTAGGGAATGTCACAACTCTTTCTCATCCTGTATCACAAGTTTAAAAATGCAACAACTCTCTCTCATCCTTTATCAAAAGTTTGAAAATGCAACAACTCTTTCTCATCCTTTATCACAAGTTTGAAAATGCAACAACTCTTTCTCATCCTGTATCACAAGTTTAAAATGCAACAACTCTTTCTCATCCTTTATCACAAGTTTAAAAATGCTACAACTCTTTCTCATCCTTTATCACAAGTTTGAAAATGCAACAACTCTTTCTCATCCTGTCTCATCGTTAACGGAGAATATAAGACGAACGCAAATCTGGAACTCGGATGTAAAAGCGGATACAAACAAAATGGCGCGCCGCACTGATTGCTATAACGGACCAATCACAGCCCGCGTAGCACGACCCGTTAGCAACGACCGACCATTTCCGGACTACGATAATTTCGCTCGGGAAAAGTGATCAAATTTTGGAAGAGACCGAAGGCTGTGCGAAAAAAACTGGTCTAGAAAAACCGTTTAAAACACATCTTTTACTATGTTTTAGACTTCCAAATTTTGATACTAGGTACAGAAAAGACCACTCTTTCAGAAAATGCAAAAAAACAAAAATCTTTTTTTTTCACCTAAATTGACATTTTAGCTGATTACGGAGAATCGCTGGTTGCGACTTTTTGTTGGTTTTGTGGTGCCGAGTCACATATAGTCTCAGCTACAACATACTGAAAAATCAACAAAATCCAAGCAGAAATAACGGCGATATTGCTCGCAAAAGACAGGAATGTAGACTCCAGATTTGAGAAAAAGTCATCTCCCATAGGGATTACACGCAAAAAGTAATGGATTAAGTGAAAATAGGGTAATAATAAAGTAAAAAGGGTTATTTATGACATTATTTGCGATTATACGTGTTTAAATAATCAAAGGAGATTGTACAATGAATGGTCAAAAGGAAAAAAAAAGTGAAGCAAAAAATTGTTGGAGACACCCGGACTCGAACCAGGGATCTCGAGGTTGGAAGTCAAGTGCGTTACCGATATACCAAAACATCTCCCATAGCGATTACACGTAAACGGGAAATGGAATTCTAAAATCCTACTATGCAAGTGAAATATGAGCATGATCCCGGCATCTAATCGAAAAATAAAGGGCACACTTATGGTGGCCCATTGTCTCAGCTACAACATATCCGAAGCTCAGCGAAAACAAAGATAAAACAACGGAGATTTTGCTCGCGAAAGACAGGAGTGTAGAATCCAGTTTTGAGAAAAAGTCATGTCCCATAGAGAATACACGCAAAATGTGAAAAATTGACATGCCTCCTTTAATCGCAAAAATACACCATGATACTTTTGTCAAAAATTAAAATTGTGAATACTTAATTTGTAGAAAATTGTCTCAGCTAGAACATATCAAAATTTGAGAGAAAATTGATCGATATTTACAGAGATACAATCAATTTTTCAAAAATATGATGACGTCATAATATGCAAATTGAAATGTTGAGTTTGGAGGCCATTATGATGACGTCATGAGTTAATTGAGGATCAAATGAGACATGAAATGATATCTCCAACTCATAATCTATCCAAATATGAAAAAAATATTAGGAGTTTTTATCTATTCTAAAGAGTTACAATGAATTTTATATAGGCATGTTTTTGCCCATGTATTGTAGATAAAGATAACGCAAATCCGCGCGTGCTGTCAACTTTGACGGACGCTCATTGCGTTAATAAAAGGTGAACAAGTTATCAAAATGCTTGGAAAAATGTACCAAATATGATGACAGAAAAAAAATCGGCGATTCTATGTTGCAAAATGCAAGTACGCGCGAAAACGCGCGCGCATGCACGTGTGCGTAATTTTTTTATCAAATGCTCTATATGGCCTGAAACGTATGTAAAAAAAATTTGGGATGATTTGGAGCATTTTAAAAAATTTCGCGCGCGTAAACGCGCGGACAAAAGCGTACGCGCATTTTTGCGCGCATTTCTTGACCTGAAATTGACCGGACGGATATCGATCTAATTCGTGATAAATATGAATGAAAAATTACTTTCCGTTATGAAGATATGATCATAAGTTGATTTTCACAAAATGGCGCCTGGATGACGTCACGATAATTTTGAGTCTTTGAAAAGTCACGCAGTTCTAAGTTAGACTAAGGTCTATCATCATTGAAAATTTCATGACAATGGCTTTATTCAATCTTGAGATATCCTGCGAACAAAATCGAGGAAGAATAATAAATAATAAATAAATAATAAATAAAAATCTTGACGAAATCAATAGGTGATACGTAGACTTCGTACGTATCACCTAATAACAATCTTGACGAAATCAAAAGGTGATACGTTGACTTCGTTACGTATCACCTAATGATTCCTTCAAAATTTGCAATTTCAACTTTCGATCGAAAATTTTAACATGATCCCAACATCTGATTAAAAAACAAAGTCACCCGTTTTTATAGCCCATGGTCTCAGCTATAACATATCCAAATTTGGGAGAAAACAGAGCACAAATGAGCGAGATAATGCTGAAAGATGGATGTGATGTAGATTCATAGTGTGGACAAAATTCACCCTCCATAGACATAACACGCAAATGACGAAAATTTTGACATGTGGCCTTTAATTGAATTTTTTACTATGATGACATCATTTAAATGAAAATTGGTGTAAACTGATCTCGAAGACGATTGCCTCGGCTACAACATATTAAAATCTAGAAGAGAATCGATGAATATTAAGAGAAATACACTACATTTTCCATAAATACAATGACGTCATAATATGCAATTTTGTATTTTTGACTTCCAAGGCCATTATGGTGACGTTAAGATGTACTTAATGGCCAAATGAGATATGAAATCATACCTTCGACTCATACTCTATCTAAATATGGAAAACAAATTGGCAGTCCTTATTCATATCAATGGACTTTTTATGGGCATGTTTTTGCCCATATACGCTATGTAATACAAAAATCGCGCGTGCGGACGGTTATCTTGAACGGACGCTCATTCCGTTATTAATAGTGATAAAGAAATAAACTTGGTATCAAATTGTTCGGAAAATTATGAGGAATATCCTGTCAAAAGTTTTTGCGGAGGAATTATTTTTCGTTCGGCCGTGACGAACGAAAACGTCCAAAAATGCGTGTTTTGCGCGATTTTTTATGAAATGCTTATAATGGCCTGAAACGTATGCCAAACAAATTTAAGACGATTTTGAGCAATTTTAAATTTTACGCGCGCATTAACGCGCGCATCTACGCGTACGCGCATTTTTGCGCGCATTTATTGATCTGAAATTGACCCGACAAATATTGACCTTGATCATGACAAATATGAATGAGAAATGGCTTTCTGTTATGAAGATATGATCATAAGTTGATTTTCACAAAATGGCGTGTGGATGACGTCACGATGACTTTGAGTCTTTGAAAAGTCACGCAGTTCTAAGTTAGACTAAGATCTATCATCATTGAAAGATTCATGATTATGGCTTCATTCAGTCTTGAGATATCCTGCGAACAAATTCGAGGAAGAATAATAATAATAATAAACTAGACTTTAATTCGTCACTTAGACGAATTAGGTGATACGTATGATAATGGTTTACATAAAGAATAATGCATTACACGATATATTATTTTGTAAAATGCTTCTCCCATTTATATGCTTCTCTCATTATGATCTATTCATATGTCAAGATTAAATTGTGTCTCCTTGATCATCATGGATCTAGGGAAGATAGATTGAAACGATATATGACCTTTGACCCTGTGCAGTAACCAGTTACACATTTGACTCTAATTTACATCATGAAGAACACCTTTTGACGATTTTATCTTATTCAAAGAAATGAAAATGTAATTGATAAATGATTATCATCATTATGATAATGATGATCATGATGATCATGATCATGATCATGAGCGCGATCATGACATCTTATTGATAAGATGAGAGGTGATTTAGATAGCATATAGTCTCAGCTACAACATACTCAAAAATCAACAAAATCCAAGCAGAAATAACGGCGATATTGCTCGCAAAAGACAGGAATGTAGACTCCAGATTTGAGAAAAAGTCATCTCCCATAGGGATTACACGCACAAAGTAATGGATTAAGTGAAAATAGGGTAATAATAAAGTAAAAAGGGTTATTTATGACATTATTTGCGATTCTACGTGTTTAAATAATCAAAGGAGATGGTACAATGAAGGTCAAAAGGAAAAAAAAAGTGAAGCAAAAAATTGTTGGAGACACCCGGACTCGAACCAGGGATCTCGAGGTTGGAAGTCAAGTGCGTTACCGATATACCAAAACATCTCCCATAGCGATTACACGTAAACGGGAAATGGAATTCTAAAATCCTACTTTGCAAGTGAAATATGAGCATGATCCCGGCATCTAATCGAAAAATAAAGGGCACACTTATGGTAGCCCATTGTCTCAGCTACAACATATCCGAAGCTCAGCGAAAACAAAGATAAAACAACGGAGATTTTGCTCGCGAAAGACATGAGTGTAGAATCCAGTTTTGAGAAAAAGTCATGTCCCATAGAGAATACACGCAAAATGTGAAAAATTGACATGCCTCCTTTAATTGCAAAAATACACCATGATACTTTTGTCAGAAATTAAAATTGTGAACACTGAATTTGTAGAAAATTGTCTCAGCTAGAACATATCAAAATTTGAAAGAAAATTGATTGATATTTACAGAGATACAATCAATTTTCCAAAAAAATGATGACGTCATAATATGCAAATTGAAATTTTGAGTTTGGAGGCCATTATGATGACGTCATGAGTTAATTGAGGATCAAATGAGACATGAAATGATATCTCCAACTCATAATCTATCTAAATATGAAAAAATATTAGGAGTTTCTATCTATTCTAAAGAGTTACAATGAATTTTATATAGGCATGTTTTTGCCCATGTATTGTAGATAAAGATAATGCAAATCCGCGCGTGCTGTCAACTTTGACGGACGCTCATTGCGTTAATAAAAGGTGAACAAGTTATCAAAATGCTTGGAAAAATGTACCAAATCTGATGACAGAAAAAAATCGGTGATTCTATGTTGCAAAATGCAAGTACGCGCGAAAACGCGCGCGCATGCACGTGTGCGTAATTTTTTTATCAAATGCTCTATTTGGCCTGAAACGTATGTAAAAAAAATTTGGGATGATTTGGAGCATTTTAAAAAATTTCGCGCGCGTAAACGCGCGGACAAAAGCGTACGCGCATTTTTGCGCGCATTTCTTGACCTGAAATTGACCGGACGGATATCGATCTAATTCGTGATAAATATGAATGAAAAATTACTTTCCGTTATGAAGATATGATCATAAGTTGATTTTCACAAAATGGCGCCTGGATGACGTCACGATAATTTTGAGTCTTTGAAAAGTCACGCAGTTCTAAGTTAGACTAAGGTCTATCATCATTGAAAATTTCATGACAATGGCTTTATTCAATCTTGAGATATCCTGCGAACAAAATCGAGGAAGAATAATAAATAATAAATAAATAATAAATAAAAATCTTGACGAAATCAATAGGTGATACGTAGACTTCGTACGTATCACCTAATAAATAAAAATCTTGACGAAATCAAAAGGTGATACGTAGACTTCGTTACGTATCACCTAATAAAAATCTTGACGAAATCAATAGGTGATACGTTGACTTCGTTACGTATCACCTAATGATTCCTTCAAAATTTGCAATTTCAACATTCGATCGAAAATTTCAACATGATCCCAACATCTGATTAAAAAACAAAGTACACCGTTTTTATAGCCCATGGTCTCAGCTATAACATACCCAAATTTGGGAGAAAACAAAGCACAAATGAGCGAGATAGTGCTGAAAGATGGATGCGATGTAGATTCATAGTGTGGACAAAATTCACCCTCCATAGACATAACACGCAAATGACGAAAATTCTGACATGTGGCCTTTAATTGAATTTTTGACTATGATGACATCATTTAAATGAAAATTGGTGTGGACTGATCTCGAAGACGATTGCCTCGGCTACAACATATTAAAATCTAGAAGAGAATCGATGAATATTAAGAGAAATACACTAAATTGTCCATAAACATAATGACGTCATAATATGCATTTTTGTATTTTTGACTTCCAAGGCCATTATGATGACGTCAAGATGTACTTAATGGCCAAATGAGATATGAAATCATACCTTCGACTCATACTCTATCTAAATATGGAAAAAAAATTGGCAGTCCTTATTCATATCAATGGACTTTTTATGGGCATGTTTTTGCCCATATACGCTATGTAATACAAAAATCGCGCGTGCGGACGGTTATCTTGAACGGACGCTCATTCCGTTATTAATAGTGATAAAGAGATAAACTTGGTATCAAATTGTTCGGAAAATTATGAGGAATATTCGGTCAAAAGCTTTTGCGGAGAAATTATTTTTCGTTCGGCCGTGACGAACGAAAACGTCCAAAAATGCGTGTTTTGCGCGATTTTTTATGAAATGCTTATAATGGCCTGAAACGTATGCAAAAAAAATTTAAGACGATTTTGAGCAATTTTAAATTTTACGCGCGCATTAACGCGCGCACCTACGCGTACGCGCATTTTTGCGCGCATTTATTGATCGGAAATTGACCCGACAAATATTGACCTTGATCATGACAAATATGAATGAGAAATGACTTTCTGTTATGAAGATATGATCATAAGTTGATTTTCACAAAATGGCGCCTGGATGACGTCACGATAATTTTGAGTCTTTGAAAAGTCACACAGTTCTAAGTTAGACTAAGATCTATTATCATTGAAAGTTTTATGACAATGGCTTTATTCAGTCTTGAGATATCCTGCGAACAAATTCATGGCAGAATAATAATAATAATAAAAATCTTGACGAAATCAATAGGTGATACGTTGACTTCGTTACGTATCACCTAATAAATAAAAATCTTGACGAAATCAAAAGGTGATACGTTGACTTTGTTACGTATCACCTAATGATTCCTTCAAAATTTGCAATTTCAACTTTCGATCGAAAATTTTAACATGATCCCAACATCTGATTAAAAAACAAAGTCACCCTTTTTTATAGCCCATGGTCTCAGCTATAACATATCCAAATTTGGGAGAAAACAAAGCACAAATGAGCGAGATAGTGCTGAAAGATGGATGCGATGTAGATTCATAGTGTGGACAAAATTCACCCTCCATAGACATAACACGCAAATGACGAAAATTCTGACATGTGGCCTTTAATTGAATTTTTTACTATGATGACATCATTTAAATGAAAATTGGTGTAAACTGATCTCGAAGACGATTGCCTCGGCTACAACATATTAAAATCTAGAAGAGAATCGATGAATATTAAGAGAAATACACTAAATTTTCCATAAACATAATGACGTCATAATATGCATTTTTGTATTTTTGACTTCCAAGGCCATTATGATGACGTCAAGATGTACTTAATGGCCAAATGAGATATGAAATCATACCTTCGACTCATACTCTATCTAAATATGGAAAAAAAATTGGCAGTCCTTATTCATATCAATGGACTTTTTATGGGCATGTTTTTGCCCATATACGCTATGTAATACAAAAATCGCGCGTGCGGACGGTTATCTTGAACGGACGCTCATTCCGTTATTAATAGTGATAAAGAGATAAACTTGGTATCAAATTGTTCGGAAAATTATGAGGAATATTCGGTCAAAAGCTTTTGCGGAGAAATTATTTTTCGTTCGGCCGTGACGAACGAAAACGTCCAAAAATGCGTGTTTTGCGCGATTTTTTATGAAATGCTTATAATGGCCTGAAACGTATGCAAAAAAAATTTAAGACGATTTTGAGCAATTTTAAATTTTACGCGCGCATTAACGCGCGCACCTACGCGTACGCGCATTTTTGCGCGCATTTATTGATCGGAAATTGACCCGACAAATATTGACCTTGATCATGACAAATATGAATGAGAAATGACTTTCTGTTATGAAGATATGATCATAAGTTGATTTTCACAAAATGGCGCCTGGATGACGTCACGATAATTTTGAGTCTTTGAAAAGTCACACAGTTCTAAGTTAGACTAAGATCTATTATCATTGAAAGTTTTATGACAATGGCTTTATTCAGTCTTGAGATATCCTGCGAACAAATTCATGGCAGAATAATAATAATAATAAAAATCTTGACGAAATCAATAGGTGATACGTTGACTTCGTTACGTATCACCTAACTAGACTTTAATTCGTCACTTTGACGAATTAGGTGATACGTGCTATTTTGTTATCATGAAAGTGTGCCGATGATGATCTAATGATAATGATCTTAAATACGATAAATTTTTTTTTTTTTTTTAAAGCTTTTTTGCCTTTATTCAGATCTTCATAATTATACAAAATAATGAATAGGAACACAACTGTTCTTACAGTATAAACATACATGTAGTACATTGTCTCATACATTATAAACACAGACATATTTAAAAAATATTTTCCATAAGTATCCAAACTAATATAGTACACATTCAAACAAGTGTACAGGATGTGCTGCCCCAATTCCTTTAAAAAAAGGAGAAGGTGACGGTAATACTTGAATACAACATTATAAAAAGGAACAATTTTTACAACATAATATGCAAATTAATTAGTTCAATATAAATTAAGCAATCTGAACAAAGATTTTCTTTTATAAACAAAAAGTATAAGGTGAAGGTGCTGCTTCATAACCCATGACAAAATGTGTTATATTTACATATACTAATACGGTGCATTTTTCATGCTAACTATATAAGGGTCTTGTATCAGTGGAGGTCTGTAACTATACCGTTATTTAAAAAATATATAAATATGAAATATAAAAAAACAAGCAAACACGATTAGCAGATAAATGTTCGGATCGATGGGAAAGTGAGTGAGTGAACAGGAGACAGGAATTATATACAATCAGTTCCCCTGCCTTAAGGGGTAAAATTTTCCCATTTTTGATAATGTATTGGCAGTTTGTCCTTTAATTTTGCTTTTTCATGTTCAACTTTTTTTGAGTTCTCTACAGCCTTACATATTTCTTTACTAGTTGGGAACTTTCCATTTTTACGATTACTGTAAATCATATATTTGACCATAATCAATACATGATTTAACAATATATTATCTTTCATATTTTTTCTGAAACCAAGCAACACATCAATCCATTGCATATTAAGAAACTGAAACATCTTTAAACTGTTTCCCATCTCATTCCATATTCTGGTCCCTTCAGAACATTCAAAGAAGATATGACGATAGGTTTCTACTTCTTTTCTACAAAAGGAACATAAATTTGACCGTATTAAACCAAAAAGATACAATTTATCATTACAAAATATGATGTTATGTAAAAGTTTATACTGAAATTCCCTTAACTTCCCATCTAGAGTGGAAAATCTGGGGATTGAGAAACATGTTGTAGTTTCCGACTTATCTAGATTTAAAGCTATTACCTCTGGATGTTTAAAAGCAAATGCATCTTGTATTATAGCAATAAAAATGTTATAGAGCATTTTGGAAGAGACAGACTCAAAAGAATATACTGTTTTGTTAATGATAAAGTTAATGTTGGAAAGATCAACAGTGTCATTTAGAGTATCATCTCTCCCTCTGCAAATTCTCTTAATCTTCCAGGCAGCTGGCAATTTGGTGTATAGATCATTAAGCAAAAACAGATCGTCTACATTAAGACCTTTCCTTATGAAATAGTCCCCTGATCTCATATCACCTTCTGCGTCGGTCAAATGTTTAACTTGAAAAATGTTCACATGAAATAATTTTGCATTAAAAGGAATTATCCTACCTTCAATAAAAGTATTGTTAAAGATAATTTGATTTTCATTATGTGTTTCTTTTACAATATATTCCTTCTCCTTTAGATAATTCCAGATGTTCAAAAAATCCAAGTATAGATTGGGTGCCTTAATATTAATTGTTTTGGGATTATAATTGCAAAAAAATATTAACTTTCCTCCTACCGTTCTGAATATATATTCGAAAAATTGTTTCCATTTCATGTCATTATTGCCACCAAGCAGTTTCTTAATCCACACTACACGCTGTGCATAGATCATGTACTTGAAATTCAACATTTTCAAACCCCCTTTATCATAATTCAAATATAAAATATTCCTTTTTATCTTATCATGTCCATTCCATATAAAATTGAAACATATCTTTTCAACTTCTTTGAAAACACTTGGTGGTACCGACATTATAGAAGACACATATAGTAATTTAGAGATTGCAAAAACTTTAACCAATTGAATTTTCCCAAAAGGTGTTAAATCCCGTTGCTTCCACCACCCTAACAATCTTTTTATTTTGCTCAGTATTTCCTTATAATTCATTTCTTCTTTAACATTAATATCCAAAGAGAAATATATTCCAAGAACTTTTACCAGAGAAACCATCTTACCCAATGTTATACCGGTCAAATTTTCATTACTGTGACTAGAAGAACCAAGCTTCATAATTTGTGTTTTGTCCCTATTAATTTTTAATCCAGATACGTGAGAGAAGGAATCTAATATTTTTTCTAAGATTTTCATATCTTCTGTGTCTTTCAAAAAAATTGAACAGTCGTCCGCATACATTACTATCTTCGTCTGTATATTGCCTATCAAAATACCTTTTAATTTTTGTTCATTGCGAATAACCACTGCTAATGTTTCTATGATTAACAAGAATAAATATGGACTTAAGGGATCTCCTTGTCTTACTCCCCTGCCTATTTCAAAATAGCCTGTGGAAAAGCCCCCATTCATGACACAACTAACTACATTTTTATACAATACTTCTATCCATCTACAAAAATATGGGCCGAAACCATATTTTTTCAGTAAGAAATTCATATATGAGTGTGAGACAGTGTCAAAAGCTTTCTCGAAATCAACTGTTACTAGAAAACCCTGTACCTTGTATACCTGTGTGTAAAATATGACATCGTCGATAATTCTCACCGCTTCTCCTATATTCCTACCAGGCAAAAAACCAACTTGATCTACATGTATCACCTCTTCCAATACATTCTTTATTTTTTCCGCCAACACTTTAGACAAAAGTTTATAATCCACATTAAGGAGGGTAATTGGTCTGTAATTGCGAATATATAAAGGGTTTTTACCTTCTTTTTTTATTACCGTTATTACACCCTGTTTCTGTGTGGTGGACAATTCACCCTTCTCAAAGGAGGCATTGAAGGAGTCCAAAACAAGGTTCCCTATATCAGGCCAAAAAATGCGATAAAATTCCACTGACAAACCGTCATTCCCAGGCGATTTGTTTAAAGACATTTTATTTAACATTGAAGTACATTCCCCAAATGTAATTTTCTCATCACACGACTTCTTACTAGCTTCACTTATATTTAAGTGAGACATGTTAAAAAAGAGATCATCTGTCCTATCCATCTTTTCATTTTCTGAGTATAGGTTATGATAAAAATGTTTAATTTCTTTTAAAATTTGTTTTGGATCAGATGTTTCTTCATTCCTACCATCTAATTGTAATTTGTCTATAAATGTTTTTTTCTGATTGGATGCCAACAGTTGTTTAAAATAATTTTCATTGATTTCACTTTCTTCAAACCATTTTGCACGCGATCTAACTTTTAACCCGACTATTTTCTGATCATATAACACTTTGAGTTCCTTTCTCTTTGACTTCAAATTTTGTAAGGTATCATTATCTGGAGAAATAATCAATGAAAGTTCAAGCTTCTGAATATCTCCCTGTAATTTGCGTAGGTTTTCCTTCGTTTCTTGTGCCCTACCTTTGGAATATTTCTTTGTTTTTTCATGACCATGATTAAGAGTGGTATAGCGCCCCCTTCAGGTATTCGATAGAGAGTTGTAGAATCAGGATTTCAGAATAAGTCGCCTAACACGCAAACTAAGAAAATTCTGACATGTCACCTTTAATTGAAATTTTCACTATGATGATGTCATCGAAATGATAAATGATGTACGTCAATATTGTAGATAATTTATTATTTACACCGTATCAAAATTTGGGAGAACATAGAATAAAAATAAGCTAGTTAGTGCTCAAAGATCAATGTCATGAAGATTCATGATGTGAACGAAATTCACCTTCATTAGGCATAACACTCAAATTAAGAAAATTCTGAAACGTGGCCTTTAATTGAATTTTGTACTATGATGACGTCAATAAAATAAAAAGTAGTGTGTATGTATCTTGAAGGCAATTGCCTCAACTACAAGATACCGAAATTTGGAAGAAAATCAGTCAATATTATGAGAAATACACTAAATTTTCAAAAAATATAATGACGTAATAATATGCAATTTTGTATTTTGACTTCCAAGGCCATTATGATGACGTCAAGATGTATTTAATGGCCAAATGAGCTATGAAATCATATCTCCGACTCATACTCTAGAGATTTGTAGGATCCGGATTTCAGAAAAAGTGGCCTAACACGCAAACTAAGAAAATTCTGACATGTCGCCTTTAATTGAAATTTTCACTATGATAATGTCATCAAAATGATAAATTATGTACATCATTCTTATAGATAATTTGCTTAGCTACGCCGTATCAAAATTTGGGAGAACATAAAGCACAAATAAGCTAAATAGTGCTCAAAGATCAATGTCATGTAGATTCATGATGTGAACGAATTTCACCTTCCATAGACATAACACGCAAATTGAGAAAATTCTGACATGTGGCCTTTAATTGAATTTTGTACTATAATGACGTCAATAAAAAAAAAAGCAGTGTGTATTGATCTTGTAGGCAATTTCCTACGCTACAAGATATTGCAATTTGGAAGAAAATCAGTCAATATTATGAGAAATACACTAAATTTTCAAAAAATATAATGACGTAATAATATGCAATTTTGTATTTTGACTTCCAAGGCCATTATGATGACGTCAAGATGTATTTAATGGCCAAATGAGCTATGAAATCATATCTCCGACTCATACTCTATCAAAATATGAAAAAAACTTGGCAGTCCTTATTCATCCCAATGGACTTTTTATAGGCATGTTTTTGCCCATATATAGTACATGAGCTCGCGCACACGGATATTTATCTTGAACGGACGCTCATTCCGTTATTAATAGTGATAAAGAGATGAACATGGTATCAAAATGCTTGGAAAAATGTGCCAAACATGATGACAGAGAAAATTTGGCGATTATATGTTGCAAAATGCCAGAACGCGCAAAAAATGCGCGCACATGCGCGTTTGAGTGATTTTTTGTCAAATGCTCCATATGGCTTGAAACGTATGCAAAAAAAATTGGGAATGATTTGGAGCATTTTTAATTTTTGCGCGCACTTAAACGCGCGCACAAACGCGTACGCGCGGATTTGCGCACGTTTTTTTATCTGAAATTGACCGGAAGGATATTGATCTTATTCATAATAAATATGAATGAAAAATTACTTTCCGTTATGAAGATATGATCATAAGTTGATTTTTACAAAATGGCGCCTGGATGACGTCACGATAATTTTGACTCTCTAAAAAGTCACACAGTTCTAAGTAAGACTAAGATCTATCATCATTGAAAGTTTCGTGACAATGGCTTTTGCCATTCTTTAGATATCCTGCGAACAAAATTGAGGAAGAATATTAATAATTTCTTCTATACAGACACAAAATAAATACTAGACTTTAATTCGTCACTTTGACGAATTAGGTGATACGTATGCTCATGTGTAACATAATGAAGAACGCATTTTCACGATTTATCTTTCGTTTACTACTCCATTATGGTCTATTCATGAGTCAAGTTTCAACTGTAGGGCAGAGGGAGACAGACCAAGTTAATAAGAGGGAGGCAAGGCAAGGCAAGATAGAGAGAGAGAGAGAGAGGGAGAGGGTGAAAGAGAAGAGAGATAGATAGATGCAGAGACAGACCAAAAAAGGAGAGGGGCAGAACATGAGCGGAGGAGGGAAAAGAGCAAGAGAGAGAGAGAGAGAGGAGAGAGAGAGATAGATGCAATTGAGAACAATGCCTTCCAGATGACCATGAATAAAAGTGGTATAGCGCCCCCTTCAGGTATTCGATTGAGGATTGTTATATATAATAATTGACATGTCACCTATGTTTGAATTTTTGACTATGATAACGTCATGATAATTCTTAGATAGTCTTCATAATTATTGTGGAAACTTGTTTCAGCTACAACATACTCAAAAATCAACAAAATCCAAGCAGAAATAACGGCGATATTGCTCGCAAAAGACAGGAATGTAGACTCCAGATTTGAGAAAAAAGTCACCTCCCATAGGGATTACATGCAAAAAGTAATGGATTAAGTGAAAATAGGGAAATAATAACGTAAAAAGGGTTGTTTATGACATTATTTGCGATTCTACGTGTTTAAATAATCAAAGGAGATGGTACAGTGAAGGTCAAAAGGAAAAAAAAAGTGAAGAAAAAAATTGTTGGAGACACCCGGACTCGAACCACGGATCTCGAGGTTGAAAGTCAAGTGCGTTACCGATATACCAAAACATCTCCCATAGCGATTACACGTAAACGGGAAATGGAATTCTGAAATCCTACTTTGCAAGTGAAATATAAGCATGATCCCGGCATCTAATCGAAAAATAAAGGGCACACTTGTGATAGCTCGTTTTCTCAACTACAACATATCCGAAGCTCAGCGAAAACGAAGCTAAAACAACGGAGATTTTGCTCGTGAAACACAGGAGTGTAGAATCCAGTTTTGAGAAAAAGTCATGTCCCATAGAGAATACACGCAAAATGTGAAAAATTGACATGCCTCCTTTAATCGCAAAAATACACCATGATACTTTTGTCAAAAATAAAAATTGTGAATACTGCATTTGTAGAAATTGTCTCACCTAAAACATATCAAAATTTGAAAGAAAATTAATCGATATCAACAGAGATACAATCAATTTTCAAAAAATATGCTGACGTCATAATATGCAAATTGAAATTTTGAGTTTGGAGGCCATTATGATGATGTCATGAGTTACTTGAGGATCAAATGAGACATGAAATCATATCTCCGACTCATAATCTATCGAAATATGAAAACATATTGGGATTTCCTATCTATTCTAAAGAGTTACAATTAATTTTATATAGGCATGTTTTTGCCCATGTATTGTGGATAAAGATAACGCAAATCCGCGCGTGCTGTCAACTTTGACGGACGCTCATTGTGTTAATAAAAGGTGAACAAATTATCAAAATGCTTGGAAAAATGTACCAAATATGATGACAGAAAAAAATCGGCGATTCTATGTTGCAAAATGCCAGTACGCGCGAAAACGCGCGCGCATGCACGTGCGCGTAATTTTTTTATCAAATGCTCCATATGGCCTGAAACGTATGTAAAAAAAATTTGGGATGATTTGGAGCATTTAAAAAAATTTCGCGCGCGTAAACGCGCGGACAAAAGCGTACGCGCATTTTTGCGCGCATTTTTTGACCTGAAATTGATTGGACAGATATTGACCTTGATCATGATAAATATGAATAAGAAATGGATTTCCGTTTTGAAGATATGATCATAAGTTAATTTTCACAAAATGGCGCCTGGATGACGTCACGATAATTTTGAGTCTTTGAAAAGTCACGCAGTTCTAAGTTAGATTAAGATCTATCATCATTGAAAGTTTCATGACAATGGCTTTATTCAATCTTGAGATATCCTGCGAACAAATTCGAGGAAGAATAATAATAAATAATAATAATAAATAAATAACAATCTTGACGAAATCAAAAGGTGATACGTAGACTTCGTTACGTATCACCTAACTAGACTTTAATTCGTCACTTAGACGAATTAGGTGATACGTGCTATTTTGTTATCATGAAAGTGTGCCGATGATGATCTTATGACAATGATCATAAATACGATAAAGACCATGATTAAGAGCGGTATAGCGCCCCATTCAGGTATTCGATAGAGATTTGTAGAATCAGGATTTGAGAAAAAGTCGCCTAAAACGCAAACTAAGAAAATTCTGACATGTCACCTTTAATTGGAATTTTCACTATGATGATGTCATCGAAATGATAAATAATGTACGTCTATATTGTAGATCATTTATTAGCTACACCGTATCAAAATTTGGGAGAACTTAAAGCACAAATAAGCTAAAAGGTGCTCAAAGATCAATGTCATGTAGATTCATGATGTGAACGAATTTCACCTTCCATAGACATAACACGCAAATTGAGAAAATTCTGACATGTGGCCTTTAATTGAATTTTGTACTATAATGACGTCAATAAAATAAAAAGCAGTGTGTATTGATCTTGTAGGCAATTCCCTAAGCTACAAGATACCGCAATCTGGAAGAAAGTCAGTCAATATTATGAGAAATACACTAAATTTTCAAAAAGTATAATGACGTTATAATATGCAATTTTGTATTTTGACTTCCAAGGCCATTATGATGACGTCAAGATGTATTTAATGGCCAAATGAGCTATGAAATCATATCTTCGACTCTCACTCTATCAAAATATGAAAAAAACTTGGCAGTCCTTATTCATCCCAATGGATTTTTTATAGGCATGTTTTTTCCCATATATACTATGTAATACATGAACTCGCGCACAAGGATATTTATCTTGAACGGACGCTCATTCCGTTATTAATAGTGATAAAGAGATTAACATGGTATCAAAATGCTTGTAAAAATGTGCCAAACATGATGACATAGAAAATTTGGCGATTATATGTTGCAAAATGCCAGAAGGCGCAAAAAACGCGCGCGCATGCGAGTTTGAGTGATTTTTTGTCAAATGCTCCATATGGCTTGATACATGTGCAAACAAAATTGGGAATGATTTGGAGCATTTTAAATTTTTGCGCGCACGTAAACGCACGCACGAACGCGTACGCGCGGATTTGCGCACGTTTTTTAATCTCAAATTGACCGGATGGATATTGATCTTATTCATGATAAAAATAAATGACAAATTACTTTCCGTTATGAAGATATGATCATAAGTTGATTTTTACAAAATGGCGCCTGGATGACGTCACGATAATTTCGAGTCTTTGAAAAGTCATGCAGTTCTAAGTTAGACTAAGATCTATCATCATTGAAAGTTTCATGACATTGGCTTTTGCCATTCTTGAGATATCCTGCGAACAAAATTGAGGAAGAATAATAATAATTTCTTCTATACAGACACAAAATAAATACTAGACTTTAATTCGTCACTTTGACGATTTAGGTGATACGTGCTATTTTGTTATCATGAAAGTGTGCCGATGATGATCTAATGATAATGATCATGAATACGATGAAGACCATGATTAAGAGTGGTATAGCGCCCCCTTCAGGTATTCGATAGAGATTTGTAGAATCAGGATTTCAGAAAAAGTCGCCTAACACGCAAACTAAGAAAATTCTGACATGTCGCCTTTAATTGAAATTTTCACTATGATGATGTCATCGAAATGATAAATGATGTACGTCTATATTGTAGATAATTTATTAGCTACACCGTATCAAAATTTGGGAGAACATAGAGTACAAATAAGCTAGATAGTGCTCAAAGATCAATGTCATGAAGATTCATGATGTGAACGAAATTCACCTTCCTTAGGCATAACACGCAAATTAAGAAAAATCTGAAATGTGGCCTATAATTGAAATTTGTACTATGATGACGTCAATGCAATAAAAAGTAGTGTGTATTTATCTTGAAGGCAATTGCCTCAACTACAACACACTCAAAAATCAACAAAATCCAAGCAGAAATATCGGCGATATTGCTCAAAACACAGGAATGTAGAATCCAGATTTGAGAAAAAGTCATCTCCCATAGGGATTAAACGCAAAAAGTAATGGATTAAGTGAAAATAGGGTAATAATAAAGTAAATAGGGTTGTTTATTACATTATTTGCGATTCTACGTGTTTTAATACTCAAAGGAGATGGTACAGTGAAAGGTCAAAAAAAAAAAAAAAAGTGAAGACAAATATTGTTGGAGACACCCGGACTCGAACCATGGATCTCGAGGATGGAAGTCAAGTGCGTTACCGATATACCGAAACATTTCCCATAGCGATTACACGTAAAACGAAAAATGGAATTCTCAAATCCTTCTTTGCAAGTGAAATATGAGCATAATCCCGGCATCTGATCGAAAAATAAAAGACACACGTGTGATAGCTTATTGTCTCAGCTACAACATATTTGAAGCTCAGCGAAAACTAAGCTAAAACAACGGAGATTTTGCTCGCGAAAGACAGGAGTGTAGAATCCAGTTTTGAGAAAAAGTCATGTCCCATAGAGAATACACGCAAAATGTGAAAAATTGACATGCCTCCTTTAATTTCAAAAATACGCCATGATGCCTTTGTCAAAATGGAAAATTGTGGATTATTTATTTGTAGAAAATTGTCTCAGGTAGAACATTTTAAAATTTGAAAGAAAATCAATCAATATTTACAGAGATACAATCAATTTTCCAAAATTATGCTGACGTCATAATATGCAAATTGAAATTTTGAGTTTGGAGGCCATTATGATGACGTCATGAGTTAATTGAGGGTCAAATGAGGCATGAAATCATATCTCCGACTTATAATCTATCTAAATATCAAAACATATTGGGAGTTTCTATCTATTCTGAAGAGCTACAAAGAATTTTGTATAGGCATGTTTTTGCTCATGTATTGTGGATAAAGATAACGCAGGTCCGCGCGCGCTGTCAACTTTGACGGACGCTCATTGCGTTATTAAAAGATGAAAAAGTTATCAAAATGCTTGGAAAGATGTGCCAAATATGATGATAGAGAAAATTCGGCGATTCAATGTTGCAGAATGCTAGTACGCGCCAAAAATGCGCGCGCATGCGCGTAAGCGTGATTTTTTGTCAAATGCTCCATATGGCCTGAAACGTATGCAAAAAAAATTCGGGATGATTTAGAGCATTTTAAATTTTTGCGCGCGCGTAAACGCGCGGACGAACGCGTACGCGCGCATCTTTGCATGTTTATTGACCTGAAATTGACCAGACGGATATTGATCTTATTCATGACAAATATGAATGAAAAATTACTTTCCGTTATGAAGATATGATCATAAGTTGATTTTTACAAAATGGCGCCTGGATGACGTCACGATAATTTTGAGTCTGTGAAAAGTCACGCAGTTCTAAGTTAGACTAAGATCTATCATCATTAAAAGTTTCATGACAATGGCTTCATTCAATCTTGAGATATCCTGCGAACAAAATCGAGGAAGAATAATAAAATAAAAAATAAAGAAAATCTTGACGAAATCAATAGGTGATACGTAGACTTCGTTACGTATCACCTAAAAATCTTGACGAAATCAATAGGTGATACGTTGACTTCGTTACGTATCACCTAATGATTCCTTCAAAATTTGCAATTTCAACATTCGATCGAAAATTTCAACATGATCCCAACATCTGATTAAAAAACAAAGTACACCGTTTTTATAGCCCATGGTCTCAGCTATAACATACCCAAATTTGGGAGAGAATAGAGCACAAATTAGCGAGATAGTGCAGAAAGATTGAAGTGATGTAGATTCATAATGTGAACGAAATTCACCCTCCATAGACATAACACGCAAATGACGAAAATTTTGACATGTGGCCTTTAATTGAATTTTTTACTATGATGAGATCATTTAAATGAAAATTGGTGTAAACTGATCTCGAAGACGATTGCCTCGGCTACAACATATTAAAATCTAGAAGAGAATCGATGAATATTTAGAGAAATACACTAAATTTCCCATAAACATAATGACGTCATAATATGCATTTTTGTATTTTTGACTTCCAAGGCCATTATGATGACGTCAAGATGTACTTAATGGCCAAATGAGCTATGAAATCATACCTTCGACTCATACTCTATCTAAATATGGGAAAAAAATTGGCAGTCCTTATTCATATCAATGGACTTTTTATGGGCATGTTTTTGCCCATATACGCTATGTAATACAAAAATCGCGCGTGCGGACGGTTATCTTGAACGGACGCTCATTCCGTTATTAATAGTGATAAAGAGATAAACTTGGTATCAAATTGTTCGGAAAATTATGAGGAATATCCTGTCAAAAGTTTTTGCGGAGGAATTATTTTTCGTTCGGCCGTGACGAACGAAAACGTCCAAAAATGCGTGTTTTGCGCGATTTTTTATGAAATGCTTATAATGGCCTGAAACGTATGCCAAAAAAATTTAAGACGATTTTGAGCAATTTTAAATTTTACGCGCGCATTAACGCGCGCACCTACGCGTACGCGCATTTTTGCGCGCATTTATTGATCGGAAATTGACCCGACAAATATTGACCTTGATCATGACAAATATGAATGAGAAATGACTTTCTGTTATGAAGATATGATCATAAGTTGATTTTCACAAAATGGCGCCTGGATGACGTCACGATAATTTTGAGTCTTTGAAAAGTCACACAGTTCTAAGTTAGACTAAGATCTATTATCATTGAAAGTTTTATGACAATGGCTTTATTCAGTCTTGAGATATCCTGCGAACAAATTCATGGCAGAATAATAATAATAATAAAAATCTTGACGAAATCAATAGGTGATACGTTGACTTCGTTACGTATCACCTAATGATTCCTTCAAAATTTGCAATTTCAACATTCGATCGAAAATTTCAACATGATCCCAACATCTGATTAAAAAACAAAGTACACCGTTTTTATAGCCCATGGTCTCAGCTATAACATACCCAAATTTGGGAGAGAATAGAGCACAAATTAGCGAGATAGTGCAGAAAGATTGAAGTGATGTAGATTCATAATGTGAACGAAATTCACCCTCCATAGACATAACACGCAAATGACGAAAATTTTGACATGTGGCCTTTAATTGAATTTTTTACTATGATGAGATCATTTAAATGAAAATTGGTGTAAACTGATCTCGAAGACGATTGCCTCGGCTACAACATATTAAAATCTAGAAGAGAATCGATGAATATTTAGAGAAATACACTAAATTTCCCATAAACATAATGACGTCATAATATGCATTTTTGTATTTTTGACTTCCAAGGCCATTATGATGACGTCAAGATGTACTTAATGGCCAAATGAGCTATGAAATCATACCTTCGACTCATACTCTATCTAAATATGGGAAAAAAATTGGCAGTCCTTATTCATATCAATGGACTTTTTATGGGCATGTTTTTGCCCATATACGCTATGTAATACAAAAATCGCGCGTGCGGACGGTTATCTTGAACGGACGCTCATTCCGTTATTAATAGTGATAAAGAGATAAACTTGGTATCAAATTGTTCGGAAAATTATGAGGAATATTCGGTCAAAAGCTTTTGCGGAGAAATTATTTTTCGTTCGGCCGTGACGAACGAAAACGTCCAAAAATGCGTGTTTTGCGCGATTTTTTATGAAATGCTTATAATGGCCTGAAACGTATGCAAAAAAAAATTAAGACGATTTTGAGCAATTTTAAATTTTACGCGCGCATTAACGCGCGCACCTACGCGTACGCGCATTTTTGCGCGCATTTATTGATCGGAAATTGACCCGACAAATATTGACCTTGATCATGACAAATATGAATGAGAAATGACTTTCTGTTATGAAGATATGATCATAAGTTGATTTTCACAAAATGGCGCCTGGATGACGTCACGATAATTTTGAGTCTTTGAAAAGTCACACAGTTCTAAGTTAGACTAAGATCTATTATCATTGAAAGTTTTATGACAATGGCTTTATTCAGTCTTGAGATATCCTGCGAACAAATTCATGGCAGAATAATAATAATAATAAAAATCTTGACGAAATCAATAGGTGATACGTTGACTTCGTTACGTATCACCTAACTAGACTTTAATTCGTCACTTTGACGAATTAGGTGATACGTGCTATTTTGTTATCATGAAAGTGTGCCGATGATGATCTAATGATAATGATCATAAATACGATAAAGACCATCATTAAGAGTGGTATAGCGCCCCCTTCAGGTAATCGATAGAGATTTGTAGAATCAGGATTTCAGAAAAAGTCGCCTAATACGCTAACTAAGAAAATTCTGACATGTCGCCTTTAATTGAAATTTTCACTATGATGATGGCATCGAAATGATAAATGATGTACGTCAATATTGTAGATAATTTATTAGCTACGCCGTATCAGAATTTGGGAGAACATAGAGTACAAATAAGCTAGATAGTGCTCAAAGATCAATGTCATGAAGATTCATGATGTGAACGAAATTCACCTTCCTTAGGCTTAACACGCAGATTAAGTAAAATTCTGAAATGTGGCCTTTAATTGAATTTTGTACTATAATGACGTCAATAAAATAAAAAGCAGTGTGTATTGATCATGTAGGCAATTTCCTAAGCTACAAGATACCGCAATTTGAAAGAAAATCAGTCAATATTAGGAGAAATACACTAAATTTTCAAAAAATATAATGACGTCATAATATGCAATTTTGTATTTTGACTTCCAAGGCCATTATGATGACGTCAAGATGTATTTAATGGCCAAATAAGCTATAAAATCATATCTCCGACTCATACTCTATCAAAATATGAAAAAAACTTAGCATTCCTTATTCATCCCAATGGACTTTTTATAGGCATGTTTTTGCCCATATATACTATGTAATACATGAGCTTGCGCACAAGGATATTTATCTTGAACGGACGCTCATTCCGTTATTAATAGTGATAAAGGGATGAACATGGTATCAAAATGCTTGGAAAAATGTGCCAAACATGATGACAGAGAAAATTTAGCGATTATATGTTGCAAAATGCCAGAACGTGCAAAAAACGCGCGCGCATGCGCGTTTGAGGGATTTTTTGTCAAATGCTCCATATGGCTTGAAACGTATGCAAAAAAAAATTGGGATGATTTGGAGCATTTTAAATTTTTGCGCGCACGTAAACGCGCGCAAAAACGCGTACGCGCGGATTTGCGCACGTTTTTTAATCTGAAATTGACCGGAAGGATATTGATCTCATTCATGATAAATATGAATGAAAAATTAGTTTCCGTTATGAAGACATGATCATAAGTTGATTTTCACAAAATGGCGCCTGGATGACGTCACGATAATTTTGTGTCTTTGAAAAGTCATGCAGTTCTAAGTTAGACTAAGATCTATCATCATTGAAAGTTTCATGACAATGGCTTTTGCCATTCTTGAGATATCCTGCGAACAAAATTTAGGAAGAATAATAATAATTTCTTCTATACAGACACAAAATAAATACTAGACTTTAATTCGTCACTTAGACGAATTAGGTGATACGTATGATAATGGTTTACATAACGAATAATGCATTACACAATTTTGTAAAATGCTTCTCCCATTTATATGCTTCTCCCATTATGATCTATTCATATGTCAAGATTAAATTGTGTCTCCTTGATCATCATGAATCTAGGGAAGATAGATTGAAACAATATATGACCTTTGACCCTGTGCAGTAACCAGTTACACATTTGACTCTTTTTTACATCATGAAGAACACCTTTTGACGATTTTATCTTATTCAAAGAAATGAAAATGTAATTGATAAATGATTATCATCATTACGATAATGATGATCATGATGATAATGATCATGATCATGAGCGCAATCATGACATCTTATTGAAAAAATGAGGAGTGATTTAGATAGCATATAGTCTCAGCTACAACATACTAAAAAATCAACAAAATCCAAGCAGAAATAACGGCGATATTGCTCGCAAAAGACAGGAATGTAGACTCCAGATTTGAGAAAAAGTCATCTCCCTTAGGGATTACACGCAAAAAGTAATGGATTAAGTGAAAATAGGGTAATAATAAAGTAAAAAGGGTTGTTTATGACATTATTTGCGATTCTACGTGTTTAAATAATCAAAGGAGATGGTACAGTGAAGGTCAAAAGGAAAAAAAAAGTGAAGAAAAAAAATGTTGGAGACACCCGGACTCGAACCAGGGATCTCGAGGTTAGAAGTCAAGTGCGTTACCGATATACCAAAACATCTCCCATAGCGATTACACGTAAACGGGAAATGGAATTCTGAAATCCTACTTTGCAAGTGAAATATTGGCATGAACCCGGCATCTAATCGAAAAATAAAGGGCACACTTGTGATAGCTCATTGTCTCAGCTACAACATATCCGAAGCTCAGCGAAAACGAAGCTAAAACAACGGAGATTTTGCTCGCGAAAGACAAGAGTGTAGAATCCAGTTTTGAGAAAAAGTCATGTCCCATAGAGAATACACGCAAAATGTGAAAAATTGACATGCCTCCTTTAATTGCAAAAATAGGCCATGATGCCTTTGTCAAAATGGAAAATTGTGGATGATTTATTCGTCGAGAATTGTCTCAGGTAAAACATATCAAAATTTAAAAGAAAATTGATCAATATTTACAGAGATACAATCAATTTTTCAAAATTATGCTGACGTCATAATATGCAAATTGAAATTTTGAGTTCGGAGGCCATTATGATGACGTCATGAGTTAATTGAGGATCAAATGAGACATGAAATCATATTTCCGACTTATAATCTATCTAAATATGAAAAAATATTGGGAGTTTCTATCTATTCTGAAGAACTACACAGAATTTTGTATAGGCATGTTTTTGTTCATGTATTGTGGATAAAGATAACTCAGGTCCGCGCGCGCTGTCAACTTTGACGGACGCTCATTGCGTTATTAAAAGATGAAAAAGTTATCAAAATGCTTGGAAAAATGTGCCAAATATGATGATAGAGAAAATTCGGCGATTCTATGTTGCAAAATGCTAGTACGCGCGAAAAACGCGCGCGCATGCGCGTAAGCGTGATTTTTTGTCAAATGCTCCATATGACCTAAAACGTATCCAAAAAAAATTTGGGATGATTTAGAGCATTTTTAATTTTTGCGCGCGCGTAAACGCGCGGGCAAACGCGTACGCGCGCATCTTTGCATGTTTATTGACCTGAAATTGACCTGACGGATATTGATCTTATTCATGATAAATATGAATAAAAAATTACTTTCCGTTATGAAGATATGATCATAAGTTGATTTTCACAAAATGGCGCCTGGATGACGTCACGATAATTTTTAGTCTTTGAAAAGTCACGCAGTTCTAAGTTAGACTAAGATCTATCACCATGGCAAGTTTCATGACAATGGCTTTATTCAATCTTGAGATATCCTGCGAACAAAATCGAGGAAGAATAATAAAAGAAAAAAAAAAAAAAAAGAAAATCTTGACGAAATCAATAGGTGATACGTTGACTTCGTTACGTATCACCTAACTAGACTTTAATTCGTCACTTTGACGAATTAGGTGATACGTGCTATTTTGTTATCATGAAAGTGTGCCGATGATGATCTAATGATAATGATCATGAATACGATAAAGACCATGATTAAGAGTGGTATAGCGCCCCCTTCAGGTATTCTAAAGAGATTTGTAGAATCAGGATTTCAGAAAAAGTCGCCTAACACGCAAACTAAGAAAATTCTGACATGCCACCTTTAATTGAAATTTTCACTATGATGATGTCATCGAAATGATAAATGATGTACGTCTATATTGTAGATAATTTATTAGCTACAACGTATCAAAATTTGGGAGAACATAGAATACAAATAAGCTAGATAGTGCTCAAAGATCAATGTCATGAAGATTCATGATGTGAACGAAATTCACCTTCCTTAGGCATAACACGCAAATTGAGAAAATTCTGACATGTGGCCTTTAATTGAATTTTGTACTATAATGACGTCAATAAAATAAAAAAGCAGTGTGTATTGATCTTGTAGGCAATTTCCTAAGCTACAAGATACCGCAATTTGGAAGAAAATCAGTCAATATTATGAGAAATACACTAAATTTTCAAAAAATATAATGACGTCATAATATGCAATTTTGTATTTTGACTTCCAAGGCCATTATGATGACGTCAAGATGTATTTAATGGCCAAATAAGCTATGAAATCATATCTCCGACTCATACTCTATCAAAATATGAAAAAAACTTGGCATTCCTTGTTCATCCCAATGGACGTTTTATAGGCATGTTTTTGCCCATATATACTATGTAATACATGAGCTCGCACACAAGGATATTTATCTTGAACGGACGCTCATTCCGTTATTAATAGTGATAAAGGGATGAACATGGTATCAAAATGCTTGGAAAAATGTGCCAAACATGATGACAGAGAAAATTTGGCGATAATATGTTGCAAAATGCCAGAACGCGCAAAAAACACGCGCGCATGCGCGTTTGAGTGTTTTTTTGTCAAATGCTCCTTATGGCTTGAAACGTGTGCAAAAAAAAATGGAAATGATTTGGAGCATTTTAAATTTTTGCGCGCACGTAAACGCGCGCGCAAACGCGTACGCGCGGATTTGCGCACGTTTTTTGATCTAAAATTGACCGGAAGGATATTGATCTTATTCATGATAAATATGAATGAGAAATTACTTTCCGTTATGAAGATATGATCATAAGTTGATTTTTACAAAATGGCGCCTGGATGACGTCACGATAATTTTGAGTCTTTGAAAAGTCATGCAGTTCTAAGTTAGACTAAGATCTATCATCATTGACAGTTTCATGACAATGGCTTTTGCCATTCTTGAGATATCCTGCGAACAAAATTGAGGAAGAATAATAATAATTTCTTCTATACAGACACAAAATAAATACTAGACTTTAATTCGTCACTTTGACGAATTAGGTGATACGTGCTATTTTGTTATCATGTTGTGTGCCGATGATGATCTAATGATAATGATCTTAAATACGATAAAGACCATGATTAAGAGTGGTATAGCGCCCTCTTCAGGTATTCGATAGAGATTTGTAGAATCAGGATTTCAGAAAAAGTCGCCTAACACGCTAACTAAGAAAATTCTGACATGTCGCCTTTAATTGAAATTTTCACTAAGATGATGTCATCAAAATGATAAATGATGTACGTCAATATTATAGATAATTTATTAGCTACACCGTTTCAAAATTTGGGAGAACATAGAGTACTCATAAGCTAGATAGTGCTCAAAGATCAATGTCATGAAGATTCATGATGTGAACGAAATTCACCTTCCTTAGGCATAACACGCAAATTAAGAAAATTCTGAAATGTGGCCTTTAATTGAATTTTGTACTATGATGACGTCAATGAAATAAAAAGTAGTGTGTATTTATCTTGAAGGCAATTGCCTCGACTACAAGATACCGAAATTTGGGAGAAAATCAGTCAATATTATAAGAAATACACTAAATTTTCCATAAATATAATGACGTCATAATATGCAAATTTGTATTTTGACTTTCAAGGCCATTATGATGACGTCAAGATGTATTTAATGGCCTAATAAGATATAAAATCATATCTCCGACTCATACTGTATCTAAATATGAAACAAAAATGGCAGTCCTTATTCATCCCGATGTGCTTTTTATAGGCATGTTTTTGCCCATATATACTATGTAATACATGAGCTCGCACACAAGGATATTTATCTTGAACGGACGCTCATTCCGTTATTAATAGTGATAAAGGGATGAACATGGTATCAAAATGCTTGCAAAAATGTGCCAAACATGATGACAGAGAAAATTTGGCGATTATATCTTGCAAAATGCCAGAATGCGCAAAAAACGCGCGCGCATGCACGTTTGAGTGATTTTTTGTCAAATGCTCCATATGGCTTGAAACGTGTCCAAAAAAAATTGGAAATGATTTGGAGCATTTTAAATTTTTGCGCGCACGTAAACGCGCGCACAAACGCGTACGCGCGGATTTGCGCACGTTTTTTGATCTGAAATTGACCGGAAGGATATTGATCTTATTCATGATAAATATGAATGAGAAATTACTCTCCGTTATGAAGATATGATCATAAGTTGATTTTTACAAAATGGCGCCTGGATGACGTCACGATAATTTTGAGTCTTTAAAAAGTCATGCAGTTCTAAGTTAGACTAAGATCTATCATCATTCAAAGTTTCATGACAATGGCTTTTGCCATTCTTGAGATATCCTGCGAACAAAATTGAGGAAGAATAATAATAATTTCTTCTATACAGACACAAAATAAATACTAGACTTTAATTCGTCACTTAGACGAATTAGGTGATACGTATGACATTGGTTTACATAACGTAGAATGCATTACACGATATCATATCATTTTAGAAAATGCTCCTCCCATTATGATCTATCCATATGTCAAGTTTTAATTGTGTCGATCCCTTGATCATTATGGATCTAGGGAAGATAGATTGAGACAATATATGACAATTGACTCTGTGCAGTAACCAGTTACACCTTTGACTCTAATTTACATGATGAAGAACGCAATTTGACGATTTTATCTTCTTCAAAGAAATGAAAATGTAATTGATAAATAAGAGCTTATGCCTGAATAATTAAAATTGAATAGTGTATGACGTCACGGTGTCCCGGCGTAAATGAAAAGTCAAAATAAATAAGGGAATACATTCAGTTAGCGATCATTTTGAGTTGTCGACAAGAGATTCGCTAGTTGCTTGAAAATAAAATCTTTAAATATTGGATGGATATATATTGTCACTGTATAAAGAATGTAGATTAGAGGGATATTGATCTGTTAGTCTTTCTCGAAGGCTTATCAATTAAAGGAATACAAAAAATTGAATGTATTGCGCTCAAGAAATTATGTACAAAATTGCCAATAAATTTCACGAGATCAATGTTAAAATCTCCCATTATATAAACCTGTTTATGTTCAGTATAAGTTTTCTGTAAAAAAAATTCAAAGACAGGGATGAAATCATTGATATTTGATTGAGGTTTCCTATATATGACACCTACAATAATATTCTTATGTCTCGGCAAGTTGCTTTTAATAAACAGTGATTCATAATTGTATGATGGGTATAATATAAATATATCATTGCCTATTTCATATTCAAAGTTGTCA
Source organism: Strongylocentrotus droebachiensis (assembly GCA_035222895.1). Lineage (NCBI taxonomy): Eukaryota > Metazoa > Echinodermata > Echinoidea > Camarodonta > Strongylocentrotidae > Strongylocentrotus > Strongylocentrotus droebachiensis. Next base: position 1,533 of record JAVYIG010013888.1, on the reverse strand, counting down.
GCGACCAATAGACCAACACCTCCACCCTTTTCTTCTTGGCGACTAGAATGTATAAATGAATAACCAAACACATTGAATAATAGTGGCGTACTGTCATTAATCCAAGTTTGAAAGAAATCTATACATAAAGTACAGATGAAATTGGATAAAGCATTAAAATGTATGTTTAAAATACGGGAATTAAAATGTAAAATACTAAAATGATAGTCAATGTTACTGAATTCAGTCGTAAAATCCTCATCAATATAATATTTACAGTTCAGAAACCTAATTAAATGAAACTCATCTTCTTTTTCGGATAAATAGTTTTAAATAATAGATATCAGTGTAAGTATCTGTAGTATTACTACCAAATATTAAATGAAGTTCGTCATTATTCAAGTCTTGAATAGGAAATGAAGAATGAGTACAGAGTGGGTTATTAATGTAGACAAATGCTTATGTTCCCTATAACGCTCATTTCATGTATTTTAGTACCAGAGAAAAAAAGAAGTCAGTCTCTCACTAGTGTCTGACAGTAAAGTCTAGAAAGTAGAAGTGTTTCCTTACATATTTGAATACAAGGACACTACTAACGTTTAAGTTTCACAAATAGGACATACGTGACATAATTCATCATTTCAACATTCAATTGAAAATTGTGACATGATCCCATCATCTGATCGAAAAACTAAAAAGCACCGTTTTTATAGCCCATGGTCTCAGCTATAACATATCCAAATTTGGGAGAAAACAAAGCACAAATGAGCGAGATAGTGCTGAAAGATGGATGCGATGTAGATTCATAGTGTGGACAAAAATTCACCCTCCATAGACATAACACGCAAATGACGAAAATTCTGACATGTGGCCTTTAATTGAATTTTTTACTATGATGAGATAATTTAAATGAAAATTGGTGTAAACTGATCTCGAAGACGATTGCCTCGGGCTACAACATATTAAAATCTAGAAGAGAATCGATGAATATTAAGAGAAATACACTAAATTTTCCATAAACATAATGACGTCATAATATGCATTTTTGTATTTTTGACTTCCAAGGCCATTATGATGACGTCAAGATGTACTTAATGGCCAAATGAGCTATGAAATCATACCTTCGACTCATACTCTATCTAAATATGGAAAACAAATTGGCAGTCCTTATTCATATCAATGGACTTTTTATGGGCATGTTTTTGCCCATATACGCTATGTAATACAAAAATCGCGCGTGCGGACGGTTATCTTGAACGGACGCTCATTCCGTTATTAATAGTGATAAAGAGATAAACTTGGTATCAAATTGTTCGGAAAATTATGAGGAATATTCGGTCAAAAGCTTTTGCGGAGAAATTATTTTTTCGTTCGGCCGTGACGAACGAAAACGTCCAAAAATGCGTGTTTTGCGCGATTTTTTATGAAATGCTTATAATGGCCTGAAACGTATGCAAAAAAAAATTAAGACGATTTTGAGCAATTTTAAATTTTACGCGCGCATTAACGCGCGCACCTACGCGTACGCGCATTTTTGCGCGCATTTATTGATCT
>JAVYIG010013887.1:0-44524 GCA_035222895.1 Strongylocentrotus droebachiensis | reverse complement strand
CGATCGCTTTCGCAACTACGACCTAACCACCGTGGTATTCATTTTCCCATGTCGGGAGTTATTTGCATTGGATCCTGGCAAATTTGCAGATCGGGAGTGCCCCATCAAGTAGTATACAGACGGCTAGAGGTTCTCGAGTTACACCACTCGACGAGGATGAAGAAGATGATGAAGGAGAAGGAGAAGAGGGAAAATGATATAAAGAAAAGTATACATTCATTTTATTTTGAAAAGAGAGCGCCGGGAAGTGTGTGGAAGAGCCAAGGGGCAAGAGCGATCAATTTTCATGACGAGGTTGGAGGGCGGTTAGCGAGTTTGTCGCCTTAGCCGAGCTTGAGAGGGGGCCGGTGGCTCAATGTAGCAGATTGTGGTAACAAGGTAGTAAAAGAGAGAGAGAGAGATAGAAAAGAGTGGGAGAGAGAGGGAGAGAGAAAAAGAGAGAGAGGGGGTGGGAGAGAGAGAGAGGGAGGGAGGGGAGAGAGAGAGAGGAGAGATAGGAAGAGAGGGAGGGAGAGAGGAGAGGGAGAGAAAGAGAGAGAGAGAGAGAAGGACGGGAGAGATTGAGGGGAGATGGGGACGGTAGCGGGAAAAGATGAAGAACCTTAATTTGCTTTCTCCCTCTCTCTCTCTCCCCCCCCCCCCCCCCCCCCTCTCTCTGTCTCTGTCTCTCTCTCACACACACCCTCCTGCTCTATCGATTCTCTGTCATGTCACGTTGCATTCTTCAAATCATAGAAAACAATTACCATACACACACAAGGTTGATTAATTTATGATCGAACACGATCGCAACCATTTCCGAAAAAATCCACTCAAGTACAATTTCAATACCCTTTTTTACATCCCATAGAAATCATGTTACGTAATGCGTCATTGTCATCTTCACCCATTTCGATAGGTGACGCACAAGGCTACTGAAATTGTTTCAGGTTGATAGTCTGAAGTAGTTGCGATCGTAGTTCATGATTTTTAATATAAATTATCATAATTATCTATACATGATTTGCAATACTTTACAATCATATTTCAATTGCAACATACATTGTATATATTATATATATTATCCGATCAACAATGTACTCACATCCTTCACTAAAAAAAGGATTATCGCCCTAAATTTTTCTGGTGGAAAAAGAGCTTTGTATCAATACAATAATTGAAACATTGAATATTCAGGTAAACGATAGCTTTGGTTATACTCATTTGGGAATGCATATTAACATTTAGGAAAATATTGGTTAAATTAATTTCAAAGCAAACATGTATTAAGTTAAAGTAGTAGAGGTAATAACGTAGTAGAGGTAATAACGTACATTTTGAGAGGTGGTTACACAAATAATGGACGGAGGATGAGGAGGAGGAGAAAAAGAAGAAGAAGGAGGGAGGAGGAGCTGGAGAAGGAGGAAGGAGGAAGGAGGAGGAGGAGGAGAAGAAGAAAAAGAAGAAGAAGAAGAAGAAAAAGAAGAAAAAAAGACGACCACGATAACATTTAAACTTTGCAATGAATGAAGTACTAATCCATTAATTAGATTGAAAAATGATATAAGAGTAAAACTAAACATGAATGTAATAAAGTGAAATGTATGTGTTACAAAGTAGTTGCAAAAATTCGCTTGGGGAGGCAGGCATGGTGGCCCAGATCTATTTTTTCTGGGGGGGGGGGGGGGGGTGGGGGGGGGGCAATGTACAAGATCAAAAGAAACGATTGTTATGTTTTAAACGATGCAGTATACAATTTGAATTCTACCTTCTCATCATTGATTACATCAAATACTCCAATTTTCTGTACAAAAACAATTGCACATATCAATAATTTATGCATATATGTAACTGAATGATAATTTTTCTGTTTGAGGCCAGAGAAGAGCAATAGATTTGTAAATTACAGCATAAAACTAATGCCCTTTTTGCTTTGAACAGATACATTTTTCAATGGCGAATTCAATGCAATAAAATGTTCCTAAAGAGACTACACACATACAAAAACATCACTTGCTTTACATCTACATGATCCATGACAAAAATCAAAGGCAGAAGTAATACAATGCCTCATTGTTATAACTGCAACCAAATGGTTTTTAACAGTTTTTTGCATTAGTTACAAGGTTTTCATTTTTATCTCCAGAATCTCCATATATATATATTCTTTGTTTGTTCTATAGATAGTAGCAGTGGTATAGCATGATCAGAATTGGTCTTAGTCTTGGTAGGTAGGTAGGACCAATCATGGAATCTACTATGATAAATGCACCTGATTAACATTTCTCCTTCATGTATTGGTCTTCGGACCACATGTCTAGACAACATCAATGAATACAAGGAGAATGAAGATCGAGATTGTTCAAAGTTTGTAGCATAAGACTTCCCATCCATGGCAAATGATGTCTTTGGTAAGAGGTAAATCGTCAACATTTGATTTTGACAGATTATCTACTGGGGGCCAAAAGAGACTTGACTAAAATCCTTCATCAAAAAGTTTTAACCCTTCAGCTTTTCAACAGATGGTATTATCTATCCATCCATTCTTCCATTCATCTAACAATGCTTTGGCAGTCATTTAATTATTGCATTACACAAGCATAATCACGATATCATGCCAATCTTCATAGACTACTCTGGCTTCAAGATCAAAGATCAGATAATTCTCAAACTGTTCCATTCATTATAAATGCATGTATGCAACTTGAAATATAAACTACAAAATGTTTTGCTCAATATTCCATGATACGTTCACTGAAATCACATTGGCATAGACAATGGTCATCATTTCAAAATAGAATTGTACAATGCAGTACATACCTTCATCTTATTGATACACAGTCATTATTGGTCATGAACAAGATTTTCGTTTATATATATATATCTTTAAGTAATGGAATTGTAAAAAACTACTCAAATATATATATTTTTCTTTTGTTGCTTAAACTACACTTACAGAAACAAACAAGGAAGCAAACAGATCTTTTTTGAGAAGCACTTAACAGATATAAAGCATACCTGCCAACATTTGAAAATTTGAATTAGGAATTTTAGCACGGTATGCCTTAGACAATAAGAAATCGCACTTGCAGTGATACTGGCAATATGCGGTAAATCTGTACCAAAAAGCAAATACAGGGATTACTGTAATAACAATATATTTCAGAATGAAATGGCTATCAATGCCATGAATTCAATACCATATGTGAATCATCCCTCAAAATCAAACTATGCAATTGTTGCTTACACTGTGGGGAAGCCCAATTCAGCTGCTAAGAATACACTTTCTTGATTTACAGCTTGGAATTCGCTATGTTCTCCCGCAGAAATGGTCCGATGTACTTGTAAGCATCAGGAACCTGTGTGTGATAAATATGGATACGAGATAATAAACATGTAAATTCTTAAGAAATTTCATAGGGTATACTGTTGAAGCCTTCAAGAAAGTTTAGAGATTATGTTCTGAGTAATTCATAAATAAACAAGAATGTGCACTCGCTTTCTTAGGTGTCTCACCGCACACCTGAAATGAGCTAGGGTAAAACTCAGTTATTCTTGAAAGCTACACAATCACAAAATGAAAAATTTAGCACCAATTAGAGGCTTATACCTCAAATATTTCTTTAGGTATTGCATTAAGGAGAAAGCAGGACAGACAGACATCTACAAACATGAGTCGGAGGTAAGAAAACAGCAAGTTAGATATTTCATAGAGATATAGTAAAACTAGGCCAACTGTTTTGTGCCAGAAAAATCTCCATTGCATGTAGGAAAACAAAATCTTTCAATGACTTCATTTGCACATATGTACTTACAGGATCAAAACATTTGTCTCATGTAATTCCAATAGTGAAATTTTCCTAATTACTGGCCTTCAATATGCAATTGATATTTTTCTTCGAATGGGAATGAGATATCATGTGTACCGTCTGATGTTAAGAAGAACCTTATCACATGGAAAAACCTTAGCATTAATCCACGCAAAATTACAGCAATAATGACAGCTATGCAATCTGATAATGTTGTCAAATTGCTAACACATCATCAATATAACTACACTCAAACCTGTCTATAGCGACCGCCCGAGGGAAACACAAAAAGTGGTCTATGTAGACATGTTCCTTTAGTACATGATTCAATGAGAAACCATTTTCAAGGGAAACAATAAATGTGGCCTTTGTAGACAGGTGGTCTTTGTAGACAAGTGGTCACTAAAGCAGGTTTGACTGTATTAACAAGCTCACCTCTTTCTTGTTTAGGGGAGACTTCTTGGCCCACTCGTAGAGGTTCTCATAGACGTTGCCGTCGTAGCGTCCAAGCACTGAGCTAAGCATCTTATCAGGAACATCAAAGGCATCGACCAGGGTCACTGCGATGGGTCGGATCACCGCTAGGAGGTCAATCAGCTGACGCTCCAACATGTTCAGTTGCTCACCATTCATATAACCATCCTGACATGATAAAAAGACCAACAACCATTACTGGTAAAAATACTGCAATTGTATCATAGCATTTGAAAATTGAATGTACCTGTGATGTACTCATAAACATCAACTCTTCTTTCTTTCCCCTTCTCGTCTGTAGCCAGATTTTTTAACTTTATCATGTTTTTTTCTTTTCTTTTTTCTGAAACTTTCAGAGAGGAGGGACATACTTTCAGTGAAATATGTTTTTTTTCTTTCTCCCCCTCTCTCTCCCACCCCCTCTTTCCATTTCTATATCCCATGTTTTTATCACTCTTCTCCCCACCCTTTTTTATGATTCAGTTAGACCATGTTTATAGTTATTTGTTTTAGTACTCTAGCGCTCAAGTGCTTAAACCACTCGACTACGACACCTTCACTTGTACATACAAATACATGCAGACCATCAAATATGGTTGCTATGCCTACCTGTAGCAGATCTCCTTTGTTTTGGCTGATCCCGAAGATGGCATAGAACTGGCATAGTGTCATGAGAGCATCCAACGCTGGCTGTGAAGTCTCACTGGTGTTGACCCCATCAAAGAAGCTCTCCACACAGTACAGGTGACAGTGGGCCTGTTGGTGATTACAATCAACACAATTTGAAAGTGATTACTTAAAGCCTCACTGCCATACTTATATCTATGTGCGCCCTCCATATAGCAAACAATGCCTAATCGGTGCCTGTTGGTCCTCCATGAGCCCCTTTATCTTATGTTAATTGAGAGCTGATTTGATCAGATAACCACCTGTCAGTGACCTCGCAGTGTGGTCTAGTCCCCTCTGGCCAAACTAGTACAGACAGGCTTTAAATACTTTGGTGTAGAGACATAGAGGCTTGGGCCCTATCTTATAAAGAGATGATATAAACAGCAACTTTTTTGGGATTGATATCGATTTCAACTATGTGCAATAAGAGATAGGAGACTGGAAACTTGCAATTGATTGGAGGACTTTTGATCGATTTGGACCAATCGCAACTCTTTATAAGACAGGCCCTGGTCATATCTAAAACACTAATAATAGCACTCCTAATAATATGGGATATTTTCATAGCACACATATCCACTAAGCAAGGTGCTCTACCATTACCCCGTGTGCTAGGCTAGCCATTCCATAGAGCTCACAACATTTAAGGAGTTCTTTCTCATGATTTCATCCCTTCATCCAACAAAAAAATGAGCAAAATTTTAATGTTCAAAGTATTCCTGAGTTCTGATCAGAATTTCAAACTGAAATATTAAATTAAAATTCATGAGACCTTTTGATGCAGTGCCGTAACTGCAGAGCAAAGGCAAATACCGGTGCTATACAAGAGGCCCTCTTCATTATCATGATCACCATCAAATGAAAATCAATGAAATTAAATGGTCCAATCCAATTAAAGGTAAATAAGTCTTTACCGTTGCAGCCTTGACAAGATACATATGGCAGTTGTTCCATGCGATGGGTTGAGAATGACCCTTCTTTAGCTCTTCGCCGAGTCTTCTTGCTGCTAACATCACAACACTGAAAAGAAAATACAAAGAAAAATTAATGGTTGCAGATCCTCAATGTACATAGTACACCAACTGACTGTACTGCACAAGAGCACCTTGCCAGACATTTCAACCTTGACGTTATATCCTGACTGATGGATCCTGTCAAGTACCAACGTAGAAGAAGTAGAAGTAAATGCAGACAATGGGTCATTTTAATTCTTTGGTTCAAAAGGACATATTACTAAAATATGTTTCGCTTTATGTTTTGGAATCCATGTTAGTATGTCATTTCTTAAATATCAGCTTCAAATATAACTCAGGTACAGAGCTAGTCCAATTTGAGATACTGAAGTTACACTCAAAGTCATGGTAAAAGTAACTTGTGAGTAGACGATTTGATGCATAGAAATTAGTGGGTGCACAGTTAACCTCAATGCGGGCATTTCTTTTAATGTTTACATCTTGGCCCTGTGTGTGTAGTTAGCCATCAAGATGCCTGAGGAAGGACATATGTCTCTTAGCCAAGTTCAGTAGGTCTGTCTGTAGGTAAGCAGCACAACCCAATCATTACATGTATCTCTTTCACTACAACCTATTCCATTAACTTGTAGCCTTTTGGCTCATTGTTTGTAGGCTTGCACCAAGATGTCCTGTCTGAGGAAATCCATCTGTCTCTTGGCCAAGCATCGAGGTGAAAGGTTGGCCTACAGTTAGTAGACAGCTCACCCAAAGACATAGGTCTATGACAACATACATGTACACCTTATGTTCATACCTCTTGGTTCTATGTTTGTAGGCATCCACCAAGATGTCCTGTCTGAGGAAATCCATCTGTCTCTTGGCCAAGCATCGAGGTGGAAGGTCGGCCTACAGTTAGTAGACAGCTCACCCACAGACATAGGTCGATGGCCACATACATGTACACCTTATGTTCTTACCTCTTGGCCCTATGCTTGTAGGCATCCACCAAGATGTCTTGTCTGAGGAAATCAATCTGCCTCTTAGCTAAGGTTGGCCTACAGTTAGTAGACAGCTCACCCAAAGACATAGGTCGATGACTACATACATGTACACCTTATTTTCTTACCTCTTGGCCCTTTGTTTGTAGGCATCCACCAAGATGTCCTGTCTGAGGAAATCAATCTGTCTCTTGGCCAAGCATCGAGGTGGAAGGTCGGCCTACAGTTAGTAGACAGCTCACCCAAAGACATAGGTCAATGACAACATACATGTACACCTTATGTTCTTACCTCTTGGCCCTATGTTTGTAGGCATCCACCAAGATGTCCTGTCTGAGGAAATCCATCTGTCTCTTAGCCAAGCATCGAGGTGGTAGATCTGACTGGAGGTAAGCAGCGCAACCCACCAGCTTATCTTTTGACCCAGCCTGTCTGGCAACCTTCATCAGGTACCTGAAGGATACAGAATACAAAGATGATTACTCAAAACCATTTAGTACATCTTCTGGGGGGGGGGGGGGGGGGTTCACAAAGATGATAAGTGGACATTATATCTAAGTTGGATTTAAAAATTATGGAGAGTCATTTGTAGCCTTAAAATAAAATATATTCAAAATCGAGTTTTTTTTACTTTTTATAAATTCCACAACAAGAACATGAAATCTCCTTGATAATAGAAAATATGAATGATTTGAATCAACATTTTAAGCCTTTTAAAAATCACTTTTACAAAACATTTCCATAGATGCTAACAGCTTTCCATAATTATTAATTATTAAGTCCAACTTAGAGATAAGTTCGACTTAGGATCTTTGTGAAACACTCCCCTGAGACAGCACATGCCAAGAACTGGATAGGTGGTGCCAACTGCAAATGTACCATGGTGTACATGATGCCTTGCAATAAAACAGGTTAAATATATTACACAATTATGTGAATAAACGATTACCTTTGCCTAATTATTTCACTGTTTTTAACTTGTTTGATCAGTTTGGCAAACAATATTGGCATGGGTTGTATGAGATAGAGTGATACACATTTACTTCAATGAAGAAATACACTAGGAAGGAATGAAATTGATCTATCTTGGCAAATTCTGATGTGTTTCATGGACAAACGGTCCATCAATACACATGAATGAAGTCCAACCTAAGATTTCACTCAGATAAAACGACTTGGACAACAAACGAAATCACCTGGCTGTCTGCAGAAACATGACAGTGTTCTCTCCCTCATAGGTACTGGCTGGGGCCGCGGTGCCGTAGAGTTCTGGGAAGCCGCTGGCCTTGGAGTAGCCATGACCACCACAGGATGTCCTGAGCTCCTCCAGGCCACTGGCCATGACAGAGGATGTGAAGGCCTTCAGTCCCGCTGAGGTGGCATGCAGCTATCAGAAAAAGAAAAAGAAATTGAAAGCCATTGGATATTATTGGTAAGTATTTATATGACAGAGTGTTATAAAAATCAATACTGATATAAATCACCAAATTCTATCATTAGATATTGTAGGCCTTCAGCCCTGTCAAGGTGGCATGGAGCTATCAGAACAGATAAAAGAGTGGCACTAGAAAGCTCATGTAAGATAGCAATTACTTCTTTTATTCAATTAATTTCCAGGCAAAGAGTTAAAATCATTTAAAAGTATAAAAATGAACAGAGGAAACAAGAAATACAACTGTGTAATGCCCAAGGATAACCACAAAGGAACCATTTCTTGTTAGAGACATATATATATATATTAAAACATATATATGCAGATATACAGAAATATAAGGCATTTCAGTTTATATTAACAGCTGAAGATAATCATGAACAAAAGTGATCCTGTATTGATAATAATCTCCATAATAGAAAGTATTGACAAGCCCAATGAACAAATGATACCCACCTCTGGTAGGGAGCTATAGTTTCCCTCATCCATCTCGGCCAGGCTCTCAAAGTAATGCTTCATCATCTCACGTCCAGTGAAGATGAAGGCGAAGGCGGTGGCAAGGTTGGGGAAGATCTTCAGTTGCTGGCTCTGGTAGTCCAGGATCTTGGCTTCTTTGGTTCTGCACATATGAATTAGAACCATAAATCATGTGAAAATCAACTCATTGATTACTACAGACATAGATTGCTTGGGCTAGGGTCTATATGTCGAGGATTCAGTGACACAAAGACGTAACTCCATTTTGGCCATTTTGAGAACAAGTGGTTTATGTGTCACTGAGCACTTGGGCCGGAGTTAAGTCTATGTTTCAGAAGCAATTGGCTTCAATGGGGTGCTGGGTAAAGTTAAGTCTTTGTGTTTCCTGGAAAGCCCACATTTTTTTGAACATTTTGATATCAAATACTAATTTTGGCAAAATATGGAGTTACGTCTTTGTGTCACTGACCCCTCAATGTGTTGTACTAAAACAAATTGTATCTATAAGCAATGTGTCATACTAAAATCTATCCTACCCTATGCAGTGGGAACAGAGTAAAAAGCATCTTTAATTTTCTTCTCTATCCAAAGGATGAATATTAGCACACTGTATATGTTTCTAATCCCCGTTCCTGCTATTATTGCATAGAGCCATAGTTTGAGTTGTTGAAGTATTTTAATTTTTTTTGAAATTCCTGCCCCAAGAACAAAGTTCCCCACCAGAATATGTTGCAATATATATGTCTGATTACATGTGACAACCCTAGCATAGCTGATGCAAAAGAAGCCAATCAGAGGAACTATTCCTATCCCCATGCATTGACCTTATGTTTGAAAGTGGTTGCATGTCACAGCTTTCACTCTAAACTAGCTATGGGTATGGAATCAAATATTGAGTGCGGACAGGGTCTCTCCTGACCTCCACAGTAAAACGCCACTTACCCAGGAATGAGTTCAGACTGTCGCCTCACAACGCTGTACCTGGTCGCTATGGTGGAACCCTTGGACAGGTACCAACCTGTGTTGCCCACGATCCCACTGCGAATTGGCAACATGCTGCCATAGCTGACCTTCTTGTGAGGCGGAGGGACGTACGTACCATCTGGCATGACCTGTGTTAATGAGAGAAGGTTGAGGTCTTGTTATTAAAGGTGAACAATATTTTGTGAGCTTTTTTATCCATTATATGTCAGTGTGTCACATTTTGCAAAATGTATCTAAATGTACAAAATAAACAAATGAGAATCGTGAAGGGTCAAAGGTCTTACCTTTGAATGTCTCATGCACATGTTCTCTATGGGGATACGATAGTGGTTGAAGCGTAGGAAGCCGTTGTCAATGTTGTTATAGCCGAGCTTTGGTCCGATGTCTCCCAGTTCAACACCTAATGATATCATCAATAACAAAATTAAAGGAACACAATGAATACTAAATTGAGTTGCTAAAATCATTATTTTCATTCTTACATTTCAGAAAATGAGTTTATTCCAATACTGCAAAAAGTGAAAATGAAATCAATAATCATCATGAAACCAGTTCTCTCAGTTGAGAGCATAAATATGAAACTACCCTCCTGTATTCTCATGTCAACGTTCCTTGTAACTTTTCTTGACACCCTTGGAACCAACACCATACCTAACCCTAAACCTAACCTACTGACTCGATCTCAACCGAACTCTAACCCAGCATCTGTACCAAAAACATTACGTTGCAGCAAATGTCGCCAGCAAGGAAATGTCACCAGAGCATATCGAGGGTTAAGTGACACAAAGACGTAACTCCATATTTTGCCAAAATGAGTATTTGATATCAAAATGCTTAGAAAAATGTGGGCTTTCCAGGAAACACAAAGACTTAACTCCACCCAACACCCCATTGAAGTCAATGGCTAGTGAAACATAGACTTAACTCCTTAAGGTCCAAGTGCTCAGTGACACATAAACCACTTTTATTCAAAATGGCCCAAATGGAGTTACGTCTTTGTGTCACTGACCCCTCGATGTGTTGGGTCTACATCAGGCCTTCTCAACTGGCGGCGCGCGCCACTCGTGACGCTTGCGGTCAGTCAGAGTGGCGCGGCTGTTCCCAAAAAATAAATACAAATTAAAAAATAAAATTCAAGAAAGAAAAAATTATATTTTAAAATAAAAAAACTCAGCAAAATCAAAAAGTCGCAGTCAAAGTTGAGCCCAAAATGTAAGCAAGCCATTTTGTTTGTTTGATTTTCACTTGATATTGACATTTTCCGTGTTTATTGCACCAAAATAACTACATATAAATTAACTTCCAGTGTAGATTTTAGCCAGGAATTGTACTAATTATTTCATATCAATATGAAATTATGATTGATGTTTTATGGAACAAAAAGGTGTTAAAAATGCCACATCTGGGCCTTAAAAAAGCCTTAAAATCCACTAGCTTCCGGGGGCTTCGCCCCCTGTACCCCACCCGGTATCGGCTCGGTCGCTACGCTCCCTCGAAACACAGTCACCAAACATACAGGTTGGCACTTCAACCTCAATAATTTTTTGTTTTGGCGCTTCTAATAAACTAGTTGAGAAGGCCTGGTCTTCATGTTTACATGCATATGGCTTACCAGGATGAGGAAGGTGGGTCTCTAAACTGCGTAGCGGCACCATGAACATGTGAACTCCCATGCGGCTACCTTTGGTGTAGAGCTGGGCAGCTACGATGGCATGAGTAGCTGTCTTACCCACTGTAGTGAGGAGATATGTGGAAGGGTGTGTACAGGTTTAAAAGAGTTATTTGTTTCGATTGCAACAGTCAGACAGTTATGTTTAGCCTAGCTATAAGAGTCACATAAGACCGATTGCCTTTGTATTAAGAATATTTAAAACGGGCACCTACGATGGCATGAGTAGCTGTCTTACCCACTGTAGTGAGGACATATGTGGAAGGGTGTGTACAGGTGTAAAAGAGCTATTTGTTTCGATTGCTACAGTCAGACAGTTATGTTTAGCCTAGCTATAAGAGTCACATAAGACCGATTGCCTTTGTATTAAGAATATTTAGAACGGGCACCTACGATGGCGTGAGTAGCTGTCTTACCCACTGTAGCGAAGAGATATATGCAAGGGTGTGTACAGGTGTAAAAGAGTTATTTGCTTTGATTGCTGCAGTCAGACAGTTATGTTTAGCCTAGCTATAAGAGTCACATAAGACCGATTGCCTTTGTATTAAGAATATTTAGAACGGGCACCTACGATGGCATGAGTACCCACTGTAGCAAGGAGATATATGAAGGGTGTGTACAGGTGTAAAAGAGTTATTTGCTTTGATTGCTGCAGTCAGACAGTTATGTTCAGGCTAGCTATAAGTGTCACATAAGACTAGTCCTTGTATAAAGAATATTTAGAACGGGCACCTACGATGGCATGAGTACCCACTGTAGCAAGGAGATATATGAAGGGTGTGTACAGGTGTAAAAGAGTTCTTTGCTTTGATTGCTACAGTCAGACAGTTATGTTTAGCCTAGCGATAAGTGTCACATAAGACTAGTCCTTGTATAACGAATATTTAGAACGGGCACCTACGATGGCATGAGTACCCACTGTAGCAAGGAGATATATGAAGGGTGTGTTACATGTGTAAAAGAGTTCTTTGCTTTGATTGCTACAGTCAGACAGTTATGTTCAGGCTAGCTATAAGTGTCACATAAGACTAGTCCTTGTATAAAGATTATTTAGAACGGGCACCTACGATGGCATGAGTACCCACTGTAGCAAGGAGATATATGAAGGGTGTGTACAGGTGTAAAAGAGTTCTTTGCTTTGATTGCTACAGTCAGACAGTTATGTTTAGCCTAGCTATAAGTGTCACATAAGACTAGTCCTTGTATAAAGAATATTTAGAACGGGCACCTACGATGGCATGAGTACCCACTGTAGCAAGGAGATATATGAAGGGTGTGTACAGGTGTAAAAGAGCTATTTGTTTTGATTGCTACAGTCAGACAGTTATGTTTAGCCTAGCTATAAGAGTCACATAAGACCGATTGCCTTTGTATTAAGAATATTTAGAACGGGCACCTACGATGGCATGAGTAGCTGTCTTACCCACTGTAGTGAGGAGATATGTGGAAGGGTGTGTACAGGTGTAAAAGAGCTATTTGTTTCGATTGCTACAGTCAGACAGTTATGTTTAGCCTAGCTATAAGAGTCACATAAGACCGATTGCCTTTGTATTAAGAATATTTAGAACGGGCACCTACGATGGCATGAGTACCCACTGTAGCAAGGAGATATATGAAGGGTGTGTATATGTGTAAAAGAGTTCTTTGCTTTGATTGCTACAGTCAGACAGTTATGTTCAGGCTAGCTATAAGTGTCACATAAGACTAGTCCTTGTATAAAGAATATTTAGAACGGGCACCTACGATGGCATGAGTACCCACTGTAGCAAGGAGATATATGAAGGGTGTGTACAGGTGTAAAAGAGTTCTTTGCTTTGATTGCTACAGTCAGACAGTTATGTTTAGCCTAGCGATAAGTGTCACATAAGACTAGTCTTGTATAACGAATATTTAGAACGGGCACCTACGATGGCATGAGTACCCACTGTAGCAAGGAGATATATGAAGGGTGTGTACATGTGTAAAAGAGTTCTTTGCTTTGATTGCTACAGTCAGACAGTTATGTTCAGGCTAGCTATAAGTGTCACATAAGACTAGTCCTTGTATAAAGAATATTTAGAACGGGCACCTACGATGGCATGAGTACCCACTGTAGCAAGGAGATATATGAAGGGTGTGTACAGGTGTAAAAGAGTTCTTTGCTTTGATTTCTACAGTCAGACAGTTATGTTTAGCCTAGCGATAAGTGTCACATAAGACTAGTCCTTGTATAACGAATATTTAGAACGGGCACCTACGATGGCATGAGTACCCACTGTAGCAAGGAGATATATGAAGGGTGTGTACAGGTGTAAAAGAGCTATTTGTTTCGATTGCTACAGTCAGACAGTTATGTTTAGCCTAGCTATAAGAGTCACATAAGACCGATTGCCTTTGTATTAAGAATATTAAGAACGGGCACCTACGATGGCGTGAGTACCTGTCTTACCCACTGTAGCGAAGAGATATATGGAAGGGTGTGTACAGGTGTAAAAGAGTTATTTGCTTTGATTGCTGCAGTCAGACAGTTATGTTTAGCCTAGCTATAAGTGTCACATAAGACTAGTCCTTGTATAAAGAATATTTAGAACGGGCACCTACGATGGCATGAGTACCCACTGTAGCAAGGAGATATATGAAGGGTGTGTACAGGTGTAAAAGAGTTCTTTGCTTTGATTGCTACAGTCAGACAGTTATGTTCAGGCTAGCTATAAGTGTCACATAAGACTAGTCCTTGTATAAAGAATATTTAGAACGGGCACCTACGATGGCATGAGTACCCACTGTAGCAAGGAGATATATGGAAGGGTGTGTATATGTGTAAAAGAGTTCTTTGCTTTGATTGCTACAGTCAGACAGTTATGTTCAGGCTAGCTATAAGTGTCACATAAGACTAGTCCTTGTATAAAGAATATTTAGAACGGGCACCTACGATGGCATGAGTACCCACTGTAGCAAGGAGATATATGAAGGGTGTGTACAGGTGTAAAAGAGTTCTTTGCTTTGATTGCTACAGTCAGACAGTTATGTTTAGCCTAGCTATAAGAGTCACATAAGACTAGTCCTTGTATAACGAATATTTAGAACGGGCACCTACGATGGCATGAGTACCCACTGTAGCAAGGAGATATATGAAGGGTGTGTTACATGTGTAAAAGAGTTCTTTGCTTTGATTGCTAGTCAGACAGTTATGTTTAGCCTAGCGATAAGTGTCACATATTAAAAAGACCAATTGCTTTTGTATAAAGAATATTAAGAACGGGCAGCTACGATGGCGTGAGTAGCTGTCTTACCCACTGTAGCGAAGAGATATACATGTATGGAAGGGTGTGTACAGGTGTAAAAGAGTTATTTGCTTTGATTGCTGCAGTCAGACAGTTATGTTTAGCCTAGCTATAAGAGTCACACATGAAGACTAATTGCCTTTGTATTAAGAATATTTAGAACGGGCACCTACGATGGCGTGAGTAGCTGTCTTACCCACTGTAGCGAAGAGATATATGCAAGGGTGTGTACAGGTGTAAAAGAGTTATTTGCTTTGATTGCTGCAGTCAGACAGTTATGTTTAGCCTAGCTATAAGAGTCACATAAGACCGATTGCCTTTGTATTAAGAATATTTAGAACGGGCACCTACGATGGCATGAGTACCCACTGTAGCAAGGAGATATATGAAGGGTGTGTACAGGTGTAAAAGAGTTATTTGCTTTGATTGCTGCAGTCAGACAGTTATGTTCAGGCTAGCTATAAGTGTCACATAAGACTAGTCCTTGTATAAAGAATATTTAGAACGGGCACCTACGATGGCATGAGTACCCACTGTAGCAAGGAGATATATGAAGGGTGTGTACAGGTGTAAAAGAGTTCTTTGCTTTGATTGCTACAGTCAGACAGTTATGTTTAGCCTAGCGATAAGTGTCACATAAGACTAGTCCTTGTATAACGAATATTTAGAACGGGCACCTACGATGGCATGAGTACCCACTGTAGCAAGGAGATATATGAAGGGTGTGTTACATGTGTAAAAGAGTTCTTTGCTTTGATTGCTACAGTCAGACAGTTATGTTCAGGCTAGCTATAAGTGTCACATAAGACTAGTCCTTGTATAAAGAATATTTAGAACGGGCACCTACGATGGCATGAGTACCCACTGTAGCAAGGAAATATATGAAGGGTGTGTACAGGTGTAAAAGAGTTCTTTGCTTTGATTGCTACAGTCAGACAGTTATGTTTAGCCTAGCGATAAGTGTCACATAAGACTAGTCCTTGTATAACGAATATTTAGAACGGGCACCTACGATGGCATGAGTACCCACTGTAGCAAGGAGATATATGAAGGGTGTGTTACATGTGTAAAAGAGTTCTTTGCTTTGATTGCTACAGTCAGACAGTTATGTTCAGGCTAGCTATAAGTGTCACATAAGACTAGTCCTTGTATAAAGAATATTTAGAACGGGCACCTACGATGGCATGAGTACCCACTGTAGCAAGGAGATATATGAAGGGTGTGTACAGGTGTAAAAGAGTTCTTTGCTTTGATTGCTACAGTCAGACAGTTATGTTTAGCCTAGCTATAAGTGTCACATAAGACTAGTCCTTGTATAAAGAATATTTAGAACGGGCACCTACGATGGCATGAGTACCCACTGTAGCAAGGAGATATATGAAGGGTGTGTACAGGTGTAAAAGAGCTATTTGTTTTGATTGCTACAGTCAGACAGTTATGTTTAGCCTAGCTATAAGAGTCACATAAGACCGATTGCCTTTGTATTAAGAATATTTAGAACGGGCACCTACGATGGCATGAGTAGCTGTCTTACCCACTGTAGTGAGGAGATATGTGGAAGGGTGTGTACAGGTGTAAAAGAGCTATTTGTTTCGATTGCTACAGTCAGACAGTTATGTTTAGCCTAGCTATAAGAGTCACATAAGACCGATTGCCTTTGTATTAAGAATATTTAGAACGGGCACCTACGATGGCATGAGTACCCACTGTAGCAAGGAGATATATGAAGGGTGTGTATATGTGTAAAAGAGTTCTTTGCTTTGATTGCTACAGTCAGACAGTTATGTTCAGGCTAGCTATAAGTGTCACATAAGACTAGTCCTTGTATAAAGAATATTTAGAACGGGCACCTACGATGGCATGAGTACCCACTGTAGCAAGGAGATATATGAAGGGTGTGTACAGGTGTAAAAGAGTTCTTTGCTTTGATTGCTACAGTCAGACAGTTATGTTTAGCCTAGCGATAAGTGTCACATAAGACTAGTCTTGTATAACGAATATTTAGAACGGGCACCTACGATGGCATGAGTACCCACTGTAGCAAGGAGATATATGAAGGGTGTGTACATGTGTAAAAGAGTTCTTTGCTTTGATTGCTACAGTCAGACAGTTATGTTCAGGCTAGCTATAAGTGTCACATAAGACTAGTCCTTGTATAAAGAATATTTAGAACGGGCACCTACGATGGCATGAGTACCCACTGTAGCAAGGAGATATATGAAGGGTGTGTACAGGTGTAAAAGAGTTCTTTGCTTTGATTTCTACAGTCAGACAGTTATGTTTAGCCTAGCGATAAGTGTCACATAAGACTAGTCCTTGTATAACGAATATTTAGAACGGGCACCTACGATGGCATGAGTACCCACTGTAGCAAGGAGATATATGAAGGGTGTGTACAGGTGTAAAAGAGCTATTTGTTTCGATTGCTACAGTCAGACAGTTATGTTTAGCCTAGCTATAAGAGTCACATAAGACCGATTGCCTTTGTATTAAGAATATTAAGAACGGGCACCTACGATGGCGTGAGTACCTGTCTTACCCACTGTAGCGAAGAGATATATGGAAGGGTGTGTACAGGTGTAAAAGAGTTATTTGCTTTGATTGCTGCAGTCAGACAGTTATGTTTAGCCTAGCTATAAGTGTCACATAAGACTAGTCCTTGTATAAAGAATATTTAGAACGGGCACCTACGATGGCATGAGTACCCACTGTAGCAAGGAGATATATGAAGGGTGTGTACAAGTGTAAAAGAGTTCTTTGCTTTGATTGCTACAGTCAGACAGTTATGTTCAGGCTAGCTATAAGTGTCACATAAGACTAGTCCTTGTATAAAGAATATTTAGAACGGGCACCTACGATGGCATGAGTACCCACTGTAGCAAGGAGATATATGGAAGGGTGTGTATATGTGTAAAAGAGTTCTTTGCTTTGATTGCTACAGTCAGACAGTTATGTTCAGGCTAGCTATAAGTGTCACATAAGACTAGTCCTTGTATAAAGAATATTTAGAACGGGCACCTACGATGGCATGAGTACCCACTGTAGCAAGGAGATATATGAAGGGTGTGTACAGGTGTAAAAGAGTTCTTTGCTTTGATTGCTACAGTCAGACAGTTATGTTTAGCCTAGCTATAAGAGTCACATAAGACTAGTCCTTGTATAACGAATATTTAGAACGGGCACCTACGATGGCATGAGTACCCACTGTAGCAAGGAGATATATGAAGGGTGTGTTACATGTGTAAAAGAGTTCTTTGCTTTGATTGCTAGTCAGACAGTTATGTTTAGCCTAGCGATAAGTGTCACATATTAAAAAGACCAATTGCTTTTGTATAAAGAATATTAAGAACGGGCAGCTACGATGGCGTGAGTAGCTGTCTTACCCACTGTAGCGAAGAGATATACATGTATGGAAGGGTGTGTACAGGTGTAAAAGAGTTCTTTGCTTTGATTGCTGCAGTCAGACAGTTATGTTTAGCCTAGCTATAAGAGTCACACATGAAGACTAATTGCCTTTGTATTAAGAATATTTAGAACGGGCACCTACGATGGCGTGAGTAGCTGTCTTACCCACTGTAGCGAAGAGATATATGCAAGGGTGTGTACAGGTGTAAAAGAGTTATTTGCTTTGATTGCTGCAGTCAGACAGTTATGTTTAGCCTAGCTATAAGAGTCACATAAGACCGATTGCCTTTGTATTAAGAATATTTAGAACGGGCACCTACGATGGCATGAGTACCCACTGTAGCAAGGAGATATATGAAGGGTGTGTACAGGTGTAAAAGAGTTATTTGCTTGGATTGCTGCAGTCAGACAGTTATGTTCAGGCTAGCTATAAGTGTCACATAAGACTAGTCCTTGTATAAAGAATATTTAGAACGGGCACCTACGATGGCATGAGTACCCACTGTAGCAAGGAGATATATGAAGGGTGTGTACAGGTGTAAAAGAGTTCTTTGCTTTGATTGCTACAGTCAGACAGTTATGTTTAGCCTAGCGATAAGTGTCACATAAGACTAGTCTTGTATAACGAATATTTAGAACGGGCACCTACGATGGCATGAGTACCCACTGTAGCAAGGAGATATATGAAGGGTGTGTACATGTGTAAAAGAGTTCTTTGCTTTGATTGCTACAGTCAGACAGTTATGTTCAGGCTAGCTATAAGTGTCACATAAGACTAGTCCTTGTATAAAGAATATTTAGAACGGGCACCTACGATGGCATGAGTACCCACTGTAGCAAGGAGATATATGAAGGGTGTGTACAGGTGTAAAAGAGTTCTTTGCTTTGATTTCTACAGTCAGACAGTTATGTTTAGCCTAGCGATAAGTGTCACATAAGACTAGTCCTTGTATAACGAATATTTAGAACGGGCACCTACGATGGCATGAGTACCCACTGTAGCAAGGAGATATATGAAGGGTGTGTACAGGTGTAAAAGAGCTATTTGTTTCGATTGCTACAGTCAGACAGTTATGTTTAGCCTAGCTATAAGAGTCACATAAGACCGATTGCCTTTGTATTAAGAATATTAAGAACGGGCACCTACGATGGCGTGAGTACCTGTCTTACCCACTGTAGCGAAGAGATATATGGAAGGGTGTGTACAGGTGTAAAAGAGTTATTTGCTTTGATTGCTGCAGTCAGACAGTTATGTTTAGCCTAGCTATAAGTGTCACATAAGACTAGTCCTTGTATAAAGAATATTTAGAACGGGCACCTACGATGGCATGAGTACCCACTGTAGCAAGGAGATATATGAAGGGTGTGTACAGGTGTAAAAGAGTTCTTTGCTTTGATTGCTACAGTCAGACAGTTATGTTCAGGCTAGCTATAAGTGTCACATAAGACTAGTCCTTGTATAAAGAATATTTAGAACGGGCACCTACGATGGCATGAGTACCCACTGTAGCAAGGAGATATATGGAAGGGTGTGTATATGTGTAAAAGAGTTCTTTGCTTTGATTGCTACAGTCAGACAGTTATGTTCAGGCTAGCTATAAGTGTCACATAAGACTAGTCCTTGTATAAAGAATATTTAGAACGGGCACCTACGATGGCATGAGTACCCACTGTAGCAAGGAGATATATGAAGGGTGTGTACAGGTGTAAAAGAGTTCTTTGCTTTGATTGCTACAGTCAGACAGTTATGTTTAGCCTAGCTATAAGAGTCACATAAGACTAGTCCTTGTATAACGAATATTTAGAACGGGCACCTACGATGGCATGAGTACCCACTGTAGCAAGGAGATATATGAAGGGTGTGTTACATGTGTAAAAGAGTTCTTTGCTTTGATTGCTAGTCAGACAGTTATGTTTAGCCTAGCGATAAGTGTCACATATTAAAAAGACCAATTGCTTTTGTATAAAGAATATTAAGAACGGGCAGCTACGATGGCGTGAGTAGCTGTCTTACCCACTGTAGCGAAGAGATATACATGTATGGAAGGGTGTGTACAGGTGTAAAAGAGTTATTTGCTTTGATTGCTGCAGTCAGACAGTTATGTTTAGCCTAGCTATAAGAGTCACACATGAAGACTAATTGCCTTTGTATAAAGAATATTTAGAGCATGAGCATGTTAAAGAAAAAAAAATGTACGTCATACTTGTGATAAACATTTAAGAACTATATCAGTCAAAACTTAAAAACAGTTTCTGACTCAAGTGTTTTACATGCATGAAATCACTGAGGCAAAAAATATCAAAGCCACTTTGGTGTAATGGAAGCCACAAAAACAAAGAGTTATCTTTCCTCCAGGTACTTGTACGGGCAGGTGGGTGCTACCAGTGACACGTACAAACATGTACAAGTACCAGTACCTACATGTATATGTATCTTGCATTACAGATATATACTTCTGATTCTTCTCTCTTGTTTTCCTCTTTATACAAACAAAAAATCTGCATGCATGCTGGTACATGTATCTTGGTTAAACTATTCTTTATAACATCAAAGTGACTTGGTAACATTGTTGAAGGTTGATGAAAAACTGCATAATTTTGGGGGGAGAAAGAGAGAGAGAGAGAGATAAGAAGAGATTAAGAGAGCAAGACAGAAAGAGAGGGGAAAGGAAGAGTAATTGATAGATCAGATAGGAAGAGAGTAAGAGAGCGAGATAGGAAGAGAAAGAAAGAGAGAGAGCAGAAGTGAGGCGAAAGAGAGAATGAAAGAGAGAGATGAAAGAGAGAGATGAAAGAGAGAGATGAAAGAGAGGGGATGGAAATAAATGAGGAAATGGAATGTTAGAGAGAGAGAGAGAGATAGAATCACTTACAGTTCCCGGGCCACCATTTCATGGAGGTGAGGGTAGGTGAATGGATCTCAAACTCTTGAGTCGTTGGGTCATAAGTGGCTGTTGTCTCGAGTCCACGCAAAAAGGTTCCTAGTGCAAAACAGAGAATGTGGAGAACCGGGTGAAACTAGAGCACATACACAGGGTGAAGCACTATAATGAACTCTGATCTCCCTCAATATTATAAATGCTAAAGATCAGTTTTCATGGGTCATTTCAAGAGGGCCCAATCTTAATAATGCATTAGCTCTATCATAGGGACTTATGGATATCAAGTAAAGAAAATGTTCAATCTTGTGGGCATAATAAGCTCCAGTTATCAAACTAAAGGGAAATCAATGATATTTGAGTTTTAAAAAGGGTTCATTTCAAGTTAAATTACAAGAATCTATCAAAATGAGCACATAACAAATCAAATTATTGGTACTTTCTCTTCCTAAAAATATTAAATAATTTCTCTTTTTAAAATTCTATTTCTAAATCAGATATAAGGTACTACATGTATGTCATTTTAAGAATTGCACTTCATCAAACATCTTGCTAGTGTCAAAGTCTACATGTATCTTAAACTGTATGTGTTACAAATAAAATGTTAACTAATGAGATGTACATGAATGATGAAAAGATTAAGTTAGTAATAGAGCACAATGATAAGTAGAACACAACATGTAGTGTGGTGATGGATAGAGAAGGGTTGTAAAAATGAACTGAATAAATGACCCTATCTACAGTGTGAATTTATTCTGCACATACAATGAACACAAGCCAAAGCGAAGCAAAGCTTATAGTATACAATGCAGTTATAAAGCGAGCATTTTTTTTTTTTTTTTTTTTTTTTTTGGGGGGGGGGGGGAGGTAGGGGGGGGGGGGGAGCAAGAAAAATTGTACAAACTTTTACAAGGGGTTTAGATTCGCAAATGTTTCACAAGCTCTTATTATACATGTATAACTGAATCACAACATAACATTTCAGCTTTAATTTATACACGTACATTTCTCATGACAAAAGAGACTCTAAATACCAGTGTTTGAATGTTTCATGTCCAGAAAATTCTGATTTTACATGTTAAAATCAAGAAGAGTTTGTATTTTGTACATGTACAGTTGGCCTATACATCTTATACAAAGGCTTTTATTACCGCGTAGAACTTTGCACTTTTGCATAGAACTTTGCACTTTCGCATAGAACTTTGCACTTTCTCATAGATTGCCCGTACAAAGTATCATGAAATTGATCCAATGTTTGCACACATCTTCAGAGATCCTGAACCACATTTCAAGATACTAGTAGATAGATAAGGGTCACCGTAATCTACTTAAACAGGCCAAGTGAACCTACTTTCAATGAAGGAAAATCATAGTCTGGGTGACTTGGCATAAACAATTGGTATTGTTACCAGCAAGTTTGGTAAAATAAATCATTTTTTCAGTAATATAATACACCATAAACATTTATAACGATAAGGAAAATTGGATAGGCAGATCAAATTTCAATAGAAATCAATGGAAGACATAAATAATGTGCTTGAAAAGTTACCAGCACCTTTGCTAAGTGTGGGAGAATGTCATGAAATAGTCGCCCCATTATACCCGTAAGATTCGACCCCACAAAGTTACTTAGACCATTCAACTCACTGACAAAAGGTTGTCAGCCTGACTGTAGCTTCTTATTCTATTCCTGACTACTGGTGAAAATTCTCAGATTGCAAAGTTCGTACACCTTTAAACAATGGCTTTAACTTCTAGTCTGTGTATTCTATAAGTCAAACACAACAACTAGGCCAGGGCCAGCGGTTCGCTTGAACAAACAAGTATGCACATAGCGTTAATATTCATTTGGCAAAAATAACATACTTAAAGGTAAAACCAAGCATTGAAAAAGCCCCAATTAAAAAAAAACATGAAAAAATGGAAGCTCCTATTACCAATCATGTAAAAGAATATGTTTTAACTAATACATGATGATAACAATTTTGCCGGGAAACCGCCTACTAATTGATACATTTGGTAAATTAGTTTATCTATTGTTATGTGAGAGATAAACGCACGTGTCGCTCACGTGTGCGTAGTCCCATATACATCTTTCTGTGTACAGTGCTTGTAACTTTACGAAGACTGGCCAAATTCTTATCATTTTGATGATTCCAGAACCTTGCAGGACACACCAATACTTATATGCTAGATGATCAACCTTTTCTGATGGATTCCACAACGTTTCTTTCACAATGTAATCGCACGACCATAACTGGTCTTTATCTTTAAGGTGACTAGATAACTGGTTAAAAACTTCAATATGCCTACAACAAATTAGTCTGAACTGAACAAATGTAATTTTATTTACAAGGATTTTATAAAGTACCTGCATTATTGTTCTTCCCTTCTGTATTGTAATATAAACAGCTGCACTGTTATTAAATATGTAATTACAATGATTGTATTAATCAGAATATGCATCTGAATAATTCTCATTATCAACTTATAATTTATATATATTTATTGAATTAACATTTACCTTTCATAACATTAAGGCCAATATTAAAATATTGAATTTTTATACCGAAATGAGTATACATGTACAAGTCAACACCAAATTATACCACAAATAAATATGACCTGGCTTAAATGATAATATTTACACCAACTACTGTACATGTAACAATGCTATAATAACCAAGCAACGATAACATGCCATGCACAAAGAAGACGAAAGACTTGATGCATGCCTGATCGTCAACGAAACAGAGTTAAGTGTTTTTTCAACTCTGTTTGTTGCTATGGCTGGCAGCCAGTGAAAACAAATTTGTTTAATCAAATTATGGAAATGCAAGCATTATTTTAAACAAACAGACCTTTGTTATTTCTGGCTCATTTTGAAATTCAGATACTGCTCGCCAAATGACTTTTTGGTACCCTAGCTCTCTTCAAATCGTTTTTAATCACTCATGCATGAAATATGTATCATATGAGTTGCATCAAATGAAAGAGGAGGATCTAAGCTTTACAAATATGTGTCATTTATCAATTATAATCGTGATTAAGTTATGATAAAATGGGACGCACTGTATATGCAGCAGCACAGATGGTAACTTTGATATCATGCAAATATTTAACTTACCAACTGTTTGCATGCAATCCTAGGGATTTTCACAAATTTGACAAAAATGAATGTACGTCTTGACTGCTTTCTTGTCAGTAAAGCCAGGGAGCTGGAATGGATTCCACCTCCCTGGTACAGTCAAACCTGCTTTAGTGACCACCTGTCTACAAAGACCACCTGTCCACAAAGACCACTTTTTTTTTCCCCCTTGAAAATGGATTCTCATTGAAACATATACGGTACTAAAGGAACTCGTCTACAATTAGACCACCTGTCTACAAAAACACTTTTTGTGTTTCCCTTGGGCGGTGGCTATTGACAGGTTTGACTGTATAAATATAACTTCAGATTCTACTTTCTTTGTTCTCTGTGTCAGGGCTTGGGCAGCAATAGGGTTTAGTATGTATGGCTACCGGTAGGTAAAGTGATGGATCCCAAATTAAGAATTAGACTAATCACTATTTTTTTACTTTGATGATAGAGCAATCATCGCCACAGCATGTGTAATATATCACACGTTAAATCCACTACCTTACAAGTAACAATACAATGAAACCTACATATGAAGACCACTCAAGGGAGACAAGAAAAGTGGTCTTTATGTACAGGTTCTTTTACTGGGTAACACTTTTCAAGGGAAAAGAAAAACCATGGTCTCTATAGAAAGGTGATCTTTCTATACAGGCGGTCGTTAACGTAGGTTTGGCTGTACAAGATTCTAGCTTTGCACAGGATGGCTCTGCATCGTAAACATCTACATCCAGATACAGACATGCCAACTTGCACAGACGATAACTGCTCTAGCAATTTGAGGCAACAACAATTGATATTGGTATGAAATTATAGATGGATTTATGAGCGACTATGATTCACAATTAATGATTCAATAAAGCATAGGAAAGTAGGGTTAGTGTTAAAAGAGGAAGAGGAGAGAGGTGAACCCACAGAAGATCTTGAAAGTTTTGTACCGTGGCCTAACTCTGTCTGGGCATAGGTTCCAAGAAGCGTGAAGCTGAAGGCTGCATCGAGCCATTTTACGTGCTGCTCATCACTCATTTGTGAGTAGATTGCATGAGAGAACATGGTGGGGTGAAGAAGGAGGGCTGCCTCTTCTACTTTATGTACGGCCCTGCAGATAGGAGACACAGAGAATCATGGCAGAGGAGTGGTTTAATGCAGTCAGTAAGGTTGAAGCTTTCAAACATGGTTAGGTTGGTTGTTGGATGAGCTTTCATGATATGCCTCTTTCGGTTCGAGGACACCTAACCCCTGGACATCCACCCCCTGGATAACTATCCTAGGGTGTAGTTGTCCAGGGGGTAATTGTCCGGGGGGGGGGGGGGTAATTGTCCGGGTGTAGTTGTCCTAGGGGGTAGTTGTCTGAGGGGTAATTGTCCGGGTGTAGTTGTCCTAGTGGGTAGTTGTTCTAGGGGATAGTTGTCTGGGTGGTAGTTGTCCAGGGGTAGTTGTCTCTGGGGGGGGGGGGGGGGAGTTGTGCTAGAGGGTAGTTGTCCTAGGGGGTAGTTGACTGGGGATGGTTATCCGGGGGTGGATATCCAGGGGGTAGGTGTCCGGATACGGCCTCTTCCACTTGACAACTGTATCTCTCACTTGGAGTACTACCCCCATTTACCCCCATATTACAACAAAAATACCCCAATTAATGCATGCATTGTCTTCAGTAGTCTAAGGCGGGGGCGTTGTCCTGAAGTATTTGTATTAGGGGGTAGTCACCAAGGGTATAATGGTCGTTTTCTAGATGGTACATGTACATGGAGTTGTCAGGGGTGGGGGTATTTGAGCTAGAGACCAGTCATCCAGGGGTTTGTTGTCCAGGGATGGTTGTCTTAGGATCTTCAGATATATATCCTAAAGTCCTGTACTGTCAGCCATATGAGCAAAGAGATTTTTCTGAAATTTTCAATAGGTTCACAGTAAGAGGAAGAGAAGAGAATAAATTTGGAGAATAAATAAATGTCAGTTGCATGTATGCGAATGAAAATCAATGATGTGAATATACGGAAGATTAAGAAACAGGCTATGCAGTTGTACAATTTAAATGATTAGGAACGATTATATTTTTGGTAAAACACACTTTTTTCATAGACCCAGGCCCAAGTTCTCTCAGGTTAGTATAAAGGTTTTACTGAAGATATAAAATAATGTATTCTGCAAAAGCTGAAGCCCAAGGTGAATGACAAATTTTAGACGACTAGTTTTCAAGTATGAACTGATTTAATTTTGTTCATTGCATGAAAATTTGATTTGCTTCTTTATTTATTTATTTATTTTAATTTTTTTTTTTTAATTATATATATATTTTTTTTTTGGGGGGGCGGGGGAATAGCATGCAGAAATATAACTGAAATATAGAGATTTATAAAAATGAATCCAAAAATGTTATGATGCTTTAGTCAATTATAAGGACAACTTTCTAAAATTCATCATCAATAAAATAAAAAATTGGAGATGATGATACAAGATAATGATATGAATGATGCGAATTCCCAGTACCAGACTACCAGACCCTTTTTTTTTGGGGGGGGGGGGGTGGAAAAAGCAGTGAACAAGAAAGACATGCATTGTGCTGGGTGTACCATGTCCTAGTTCAGTCTGGGCATAGGTTCCGAGGAGAGTGTAGTCTTTGATGGCCCGCAGCCAGTACGCCTTCTGCTCCTCGGTCATCTGATGCATTACAGTAAGTTGGAACATGCTAGCGTGGAGGCTAAGGGCGATCTCCTCACTACGATGGACGGCACTGTACAAACCAGCCAGTCAGTCAGCCAGCCAGATGAGCGGGAGTAAATAATATCATATTAACTTTGGTATACTCATACTGAACAAATTCTTTGGCCCATGTCAATTACTTTTGCCCATGTTACAACAAGGATTCCTGTAACACTAGCAAGCAAAAGCCTCTACCAAACATGATATGGTAACTACCTCAAAAAGAAGAAAAAAGGGTCAGAGCTGAATCAAAATGACATGCATGCACTGTGTTTCATATTTCTGTCCCTCAAACCACAGTCGCACCCCCAGACCAACTCCACACACCGACTATAAACCGACCGATTCTTGGGCATTCAGGGCAATGTAATATTTCGCTCAGAGTGTTGTCGGTGTGATGTCAGTCCTATTGGTGTGGAATATAGGGGAGGAATAATTTCCCTGCGCTCAATATACAGGTACTTGTGTTACGGGAATCGTCTCCTATAACCTCCAGAAGTAAAACTTCCAGTCATGAAGATTTTTGGCAGAAGATAGCGATGCACCGATTAAAATGTATTCTTTTATCCTTGCCTTTCCATGAGTTAGTGCACCAACTCCAAAATCAATGCAGCATGGCATAAATGAGCGCAATGAAACCCATTCGACTTGCCAGATTGATAAAGGCATTAAGGTTTTATCCCTTTGTTACGTTTTCAAAGCTGGACAAACTGGCATTTTAATGATGATATTTAGGACTCTGGTGATTTCACGCATAGCTAACAAATGAAAGCATCGTTATGTCCTGCCTGTTCAAAAAATATCAAATAAGAATTTTACCTCCCCAGTTTAATACAGTCAAGATGCAATTAGCAACCCTTGGAAACGAAGAACCATGCATACATGAACATGTACCAGACCTTGCCAAATATGACTCTCATAATGCACAAAAGTGTTGAAGAAAGCAAGCCTGCCATTGTCACACTCGCTGATCAACCTACGTTTTAAATTGATGTTGTATTGCATAGCAAAGCGTTTTGAGGGTTATCGGTCAGTATGAGAAGAAATGCGCAGTGTTTTGAGGTACATTAATCTGCAGAATACTACATGAAAGTATATGCCTGAGATGACACTATTAGTAACGCATACAGTATGTATGATATAACTGGTTATCCAATGAGATACAATGGATGGCAGTTATTAAAGGGATAATGCGTATGTACCATGGCCGAGCTCGGTTTGAGCGTACGTCCCAATACACTCAAAATTCTTGGCGGCAGGTTCCCATATTGACCTCTGCTCTTCGGTCATCTGGTTGGTAATAGTGTTCATGAACATGGATGCATGGAGGCCCAGTGATAAAGGCTCTAATACGGTCATTGCTCTTTATGAGAAAAATAAAAAATCAAATCATCAGCATACACATGTACATGATGATAATTTTTTTGGGTGAATATAACATTTGGGGTGCAAAGGTGCACACCCCCTCCAATGGGGAGGGGTCCTACAACGTCTATAGCAGGGTTTTTTCAACCTGTTTTCAGTCACGGTACCCTTTTCATTAATAAAAAGTTTCCCGCCATCCCAATGCCAAATTCATCACAGAATATTACTTATGCATTACTCTGAAATCTATTGAGTTCCTCGTTTCCGAACGAGCAAAGCGAGTGAGCCAAAAAAAATGTGTAATCAACACAATTGATGCAGGCATTCCACCGCTAAATATACATCAATATGAGGATATTCGAGCATCTCTCATATCTAAATAATGCAAGCGTGCAAAATGAGCATCAACAAAATATGCTTTTTATCTTTAAAATACAATTTAGTGAAATTCACGAATTAATTAAATTAGGTACTCTCACGATTTCTAATATCTGGGGCTTCACAAATCATCGTTAATCCAAAATAATTTTTGATGCAACTAAATTTCTCTCTCGGCACCCCTATAGATGTCTTGCGGCACCCCGGTTGAAAAACACGGGTCTATAGAACTATGCCTGTGTTTGCTCTGTTATGGCCAACAACAACAATTGCACACATATCAATATTTTGAAATACTGAAACAGCAACTTATGATAACTATTCTGACCCCGATAATTCCTTTTGAGCCTCCCCTCCTTTTTTTCCTTTTTTTCCTTCCTCTCTTTCACCAACTTAGAATGATTCAAGAAGTCAGTGAACGATGATTAAATGATTAAATTGTATTATACATCAAATCTACTTTCTCAAATCTGCAAAAGCTACATAATACTGCATTTCCCCAATATACTGTAAAACAATAACCTTTCATGTGCATAAAACTTTGTGAATTTCTTCTTTGGTCAAGATTCACAAAAGTTTCATGCTGTAAGATTCACAGAGTCTAATACCTCTTAATTATTGAAATATAAATCACAACATGGAGTATTTACAATTTGCCAATGTTTCTTTCCATCAGCCGCTATTTTCATTGTTTGAGAAAGTTTCATGTCAGGCCATAATATGTTCTGTGCACTTACACTCTAAACCAGTGGGACTCCATGTGGTTGGTGATTTCCATTTCCTGAAGCCTGCGTACCATGTGAAGTGATTTCCTCACACTGTTAGTGTGTCGCTGCTCGTCCGTCAAGAAGGCGATGTCCGCCGGATCGTCAAAGACAGGATCATTCAAGGCCTCCGATTCTGTACCAAGAGAAAATAGAGATGGGCCAATATAATTATTGTAAGTGAAAAATATCACAGCATCTATTCTTCCCACTCGTATTCCACACACTACGCCATGGGACAACTTTCAGTCTCTGTGTAGAGGCAGTCAGTGGAGCCAGGCATAGTCTCAGTGCAACCTTCAGTGCAACAACCTTCAGTTAAAGGTATTGAAGTTTTCAGTCAAGGGTCTCCATTCTGTGATTATCTATGCAGAGGTGTATGTAGAATGTATAAGGGTGCAATTATAATGATCTTTTCTTATAAGAAGAAAAAAGATTTGGTAAGTTAGTGACATAAAACAACCGCTAAACCTTTTGGAATCTGTATTCTGAGAATCATATTGGCAAGAATTTATCTCGTCTGAAAAGACATGCCCATACACATGATAACATCATATTCAGCTAATTTAGAGTTACCTCCAGGCAGTCTCTACCGCAAAAGAGCGTGAATGAATTTGACATTCGAGATGCTAAATTTTAGAGCAATAATCACTTGCCCATTCTCACTGTGAGTGACCTGATATTATCTCACTAAAATTTAGCATCCCACATGCGTTGCATCTCGCATCACCACATTTCAGTGTTGCACAGTTGCACTACCTACTTGACACCTTCAGTATGACATTGTGCACTTGGAATACAGCCGCTCAATCATGCCGAAGATTAGTCCGAAAGCTCCAGTCTCTGATATCTGTCGTTGTTCTAGTTACTGAGAGTATGTCTGGCTCCACCAACGCCTCTTTACAGAGACTGAAGTAAATCATACAGGTTAGTGAGGGGAGGTTACGCAATGCACTTTTGTAGACAATTAGGAATGGAGCAGGGAGGGTATTTGCAAACTTCGAAAGAAGCCAATGTGCGCTGTTCGAAATGTGTGGGAAGAGCAGATTCACAACCCGTTGCAAGTGGGTTTGTTTGATATCACTCTTAGTCTTACATCATACATGTATGCCATGTTGTCACCCAGCTATTACCTTAAAGTAGGACAAAACTATACTTGTGCCCTCTATATGGCAAACGATGCCTAAGCGGTACACGTTGTCGGTCCCCCATGATCCCCTTTTTCTTATGTTAATAGTAGGGTGTCTGAACGATTTTTCAATTTTCAATTTGGGATTGTTTTTCACCATTTTTGTTGGATATTTGAATAAAAAATGTAATCAGTATAATACATTTCAAATTTCAAAACTCACCAATGTTTCTATCAAAAGATACAGCCCCTCAAAAACTCTGCAATATTCATAGCATTTTGGTCAGAATGGACAAAAAAGTGGTTCACGCCAAGGTATAATTTTTGCTCAAAAGTTGTACAGCACAATATGCAAAACGTGGAGTAAGGGTATTTTCAAACTGAAAGGCCTCGTGATCCCTTGGGACTAGAAAAAAAATAAGCGCATGGATATATTCCTTACAGCTGGCCCAACTTATTCCTCGGGGGCTCGATTCATGAAATTGGTAAATCTCCAAGTTACCATGGAAACAATGTTTAAATCGCTGTTTTAAGCAAGATATTTTTAGAATTTTGGGGGTGAGCCCCTTTGCGGAATGTGGAGAAAAACCTGCTCTTTCATATGACACCTCACTTATTGAGTATCACTTGTTCAGGATCACGAGATATATTGGTTTGAATTTCATTTTGGTAATAAAATCATTGACCAAGTTTGCATGAGCGCGCAATGCACATGGACTACATAGGGATGTCATGATGTGTGCAATCTCTATGGGGAGGATTTTAGCACACAAAACTGAGTGCGCGATCAGACACCCTATTAATAGAGAGCTGAGTTGATGAGATAACCACCTGCCAGTGACCACACTGGGCCTGGGAAGTCTTTACTAAGCTTAGGTACGTCACATTATCATTTATCAAGAGAATGGATGCGCCCATGTCATACCAGGGAGATATGACTCTCCCTGCTCTCAGCTCAGCTCGATCGAGATCGAGCTCTCTCCTCACTTGACTGCTAGCTCAGCCTCAGCTCTCTGCAGCGCGCTGAGGAGCAGTGCAGGGCCAGGGCTATTGCACTGCAAATGCAAATGCAATGACAACATGCAACATGTCAAAGTCATCGAGAGTTTGACACACGACGTCGAAGAGTCGGTTGGACTCACCTAAAAATCGACGCCTTTCTGTTTTTTCTTTCCCTCCATCAATCACGTAGGTCAGTTCTACTGGATCAAATTTGGCATTTTCCCTCTCTTCTGCAATATCAGGATTGATATTTTCGGTTGGAGGAGATCTTGCATTTCTTTTGCCGTCTCTGACACTGAGGTTCGCCATTTTCGTAAAGGGGGCGTGATCGCGATCCACCGGCCGGCTTAACCTGGCGATCGATCACATTACATCACGTGGTAGGCCAAGGTTGAGATTGCATAATGTTTTTGTGACGAGGAAAATCCGGGGGGGAGGGGGGTTGGGGGAGGGGGGGGGGGGGTCAAATTTACTTTTAGAATTATAGAAAGATTTCCTTTTGTGACTGCCACCTAAATTTACAGCATATCCCCGTTAGGGTTAGAATGAATGATAATGAAGATTTGTTCATTATTTAAACTCACATAACCCTGTTATGACCCTATCCATGCGCGTACGCAGGGGTGGGGGGGGGGGGGGGTGTCTTGGGGTTTAAACCCCCCTCCATACATTTTTGTTTTGAGCTCAAGGGGGATTAAAACGAAAATGCTCCTTAACTACCCCCCCCCCCCCCCCCCCCCCCGAGCGAAATATTAGTCGACAAGATTTTCCTATTTCCGCGCGGGGGCCAAGAAAAATTTAAAAAATAGTGCTCTCTAAAACCGTTTGGTTTTTGCAGGTTAGGGCTGGTTGTTTTTTTTTTGTTTTTTTTTTCTGCATTTTCAAAATGAAACATAATCATATACATAAAGTAACAAATATTTCTTCATTTTACATAATTATACATTTTTAAGTACATTGAATAAGATGCATACAAACACAAATATAATTTCAATGAAAAACGATAAATTACAGAAAACGCAGGAGACCGCAATCATGAGCGGTAAGCTTGAAATTGATGGCGGCCTCGAGATAATAGCGGCAAACTCTTAAATTATATAATTGTACAAGCGAAATTGATCAAGTGGGTGCAGTGAAAGTGCATGTGCAAGTGCGAATGGTGTTCTGGTACGTACTGTTTATAATACAATACTAGTGTATTTTAAGAATTAATAATTACAAATATTCAAATTAAGAGACGAAGTTTAATGAGAAACGATTATGTGTATGAGGATATAATGTGACGTTTTAGTGTCGCTTTTAAAGAATAAAGGGTCGAGCATGATTTAATTATTTTAGATAAATTGTTCCAGGGTTAGGGTTAGAATTAGGGTTAGGGTTATATGAACAGTTGATGTAATTTGTAATTGTTCCACAACACATTTTGAACACAGCACAAGATTCCGAGCAGTTAAACAAAAATATTGGTATTTATTTTGTAATTTTTCTATAATGTGAATATGAGAGCAGGAATCAGCGCAGCGAGCTTGAACATACAAACACGTCGATAAAACAATTTCAGTACATTATCATGTTTTTTTTTTTTATATAGTTTTATTGGCGTGTATCATTAATTTATGAATATTTACGTACAGTTTCAGGGACGGATGTACGGGGTGGGGGGGGGGGGGTAGGGGGTGAAAATGTGAAAATGTGATGTGATGCATAGAAAAACGCCATCATGTGTCCAGACACACACAGTATTAGTTAGTAGATGCCAGGAAAACATCACTTATGGGGGTTCAAAATAAGACAAAATATCGCCTCGCCGCTATATAATGCGGCTCGTGGACGATGCTCCGCATGTTAGTAGATGCCAGGGAAAACATCAATTTATACGGGGGTTCAAAAAAGCAACAAAAATCGCCTCACCGTCACGCGGCTCGTGGACGATGCTCAGCATCGTCATTGGGTCAACCGCCCCCCCCCCCCCCCCCCTGGCCAGGCACGTAGCCAGAGTTTGATGTTTGGGGGGACATACATGTTTGGGGGCACATACATGTAATCGAGCGAGGTACATATGAATTAGTTTTGCTCGATTTGGACAGTTAACGCGACGTAGAAAATACCAGCACTTAACACTGTGCGGAGTCAAACGCAGGTTTTACTGATACGCGCTGGAAACGCGTCGCACAGCTGCGTAGCTGAACAAACGTACATTGGACGTGTCCATTATAGCAAATGGGGGTGTATGATGTTAGGCTCATAAGCCTAGCTGTGAACAGTGGAAATTGTGACTCGGACCGTCAGAATAATATATTAATTTGTTAAAATTATAGTGCATGATATCAGTGTTTTGATCACACGCCGGGTCTCCTGAACATGTGGTACAGCTAAAGAGAACATTGTATGTATTCTGCTGTGGCACACACACAGGCCCTATACACCCCCAACGCATCACACACACATTAGGTATAAAGCAACACACATGGCATATTAAGCGCATACAATGGCGATACAGTGCGCGTAGTATACGGTACACACTAGTACACGCGCGTATACCCTGCATGTAGAATGGATACAGTCCGGAATCCTGTTACATAACAAAAATCTCTTAATCATGGCTATACATACCTATAAATACATCTTAATTTAACTAATTTTGAAAACGTATTGTTGATTATGATATGGAAATATTTGTTCCTGTATAATTATTTGATAGTTTAGTTACATTCATTTAACTAATAGATATGAATAAGTGGCATTTTGTTACCATTAAACGTCATGCTCAATTAGACATCAGCGGTGTAAGAGCGAGCAATACATAGCTATTGCACACGTCGCATCGACTCAAGAAAGCCACTTCAGGTTATATTTTCTTGCAGACATAACAATTTGTCAAGTCACTTTGACGGACCTATTTTTCAACCAATCATAATAAATTTAATATATTATGAAAGCTGAGGAAATGACCTATGTTCTCGACATGGTATATAATTTGTAGCTTATACCGTTCGCGCGTAAGTCCAATGGAAAAGTCACACAGGGGGCGTGAACATGCACATTTCTTCTAAATTACGCTTAAATCTCTTCCAAATTCTACCCATAAGTGTTTTGAAATCTTAAAAATGACGGAACTATCTATTTTCGAAAATTATTAAAAGTTACATGATTACAAAGAGGAAATATCAGGCATTTTATAGATGTTGGTATCTATTCCGGACAGCCTCCACAACTAATGCTACACCTATCAAACCCGACCAAAGTCCGATTTTTCTGCTTCTTCCCATGCCTTTATAACGGGCGCTGAAAATCTCTTTCTTTATTGCGGACGGGTGAACGCTTAACTGTCCCATGAAATTCATATGAAAAAAAAAGTTGTCCCGATCTTGGAAATTTTTTTTTGGGGGGGGCGCCCCCCCCCCCTCCCTCCCCGTGGCTACGTGCCTGCCCCTGGCAGAAAGCTAGATCGCCCCTGACTGTCTAGGCTTTCCGCGAGCGGTTTCATTGGAATTAATAGAGAAATAAGCGAGTTCGTACATAGCTCTGGAACGCATGACCCCAAGATATCCACAGATCTTAGACACGATGGATACTTCCCACCTGTGCATTTTAGAATAATCACTGCCGAATTGATGGAGGTGCTTCATGAATACCTTTTGTTTGCCTATTGAGAGATAAATGTACTGTTTGTGCATAAATGAATACTGATCATTACATAACTTTCATGAGCACGATCCGAGTATTCGTCTCAATGGATTTACAATTTGGGTACGATTGACCTTTTTCTGCCCATGCGCAAATCCTAATTACGAACTCGCTCATTCCCCTCGCTAGCGTTTAAAAAAAAAACGCCCCGGCCCCCCGCGTCAAAGCCTAAGCCCCTCCTCATGCGCGGACCCCAAAGAAAGCAGATTAAAGAGGAAAAGAGGAAATGGGGGTATGAGGTAATGTCATGACGAAAATAAGTTGGCTTAGATTTTGATAAATGTTATCAATACATTTATGACATACAGTGGCGTATGCAGGATTTTTTCAAGGGGGGGGGGGTGTTTGAAAATACATGCCAGTTATGGATTAGAGGCTTTGTTTATTCAGTGCTAGACAGGCCCAGTCAAAACAGTAATTTGCACATCTGTAATGGAGAATACTACATTTGTATTTGTAATATTTTCTAATATAAAATAACAACGTTTTTAAATACCAGAGTCTGTTTTTTCTGTAATAACAAACCAAACACGTATTCTTGCTTTCTTGATTTAACTTTTTGCTAATCGATTTAATAGGAGAGGTATTTTATGGTTTAAGCTGGTAAAATATGGGACCACTATTCATAAAACGGAAATGGAGTCACTATTCATGAAAGCATAAGGACCGTTATTCATAAGGTTTTTTTTTTAATGGGGGCACTAATCATAAGAAAAAAGGGGCACTTCTCGTACCTACAGAGATTAATAAAGGCCCTTTTGAGAATGGAAAAATTGACAATTAATGCAAAGGAAAAAAGGAAAACAATTTTGTCGAGGGAAAAGGGGCACTTTCAGAGGTGAAAAGGGGGAGGGGCATTTTCTAATGGAAAAGGGGCACTTTTCCCCATGTAAGAAGGGGCAGATCTTACAAAGTTAAAGGGGCACATTTCGTATGTAAAAAGGAGCACTTTTGGGGTACTTAAAGCAGTGGGGGCACTGTGCCCCGCTGCCCCCCCCCCGCCTCTGATCCGGGATGGATTTCAAGGGGGTAGGTGTCCTAGAACTGCTATATATAATCCGCTGAATTAATCACAATTCAAAGGATAAGTTCCAGTCTGACATTAAACAATATGACATATCAACTCAAGCAACACAAGTTGAGCATGTCAAACTTTATATTTTAATGCAATTGGAAGAAAAATGTTGTCTTCAAGTCTAATGAAGAAGTCAACATTAAAATATGAAATGGAAAAACAACAAGTGGCTCGTTGGGATATCAATTTCTAAGTTGTATTTCTGCAAATTTTGTCTTGGCCTTGCCTTACATACAAAAGATTATCTGATTAATATTTCAAATTTCATCAAACATTAAGTGGACTCAGGTGAGTGCCAGTGTTTGAGCCTTGCTGAAGTGCTGAAAATTAGGACAATATCAAAGTTTCATTAAAGGTGAAATTCAAAGAAAATCACAAATATGTCAACTAATGTGTGACAAGAAACTGGTAATCTAACAGATGGCCATCGTACAAGTTATAGGTCAACTACATATCGGGTGATTTATAAAAAATACAAATACAACCACCTCCATAGCAGCTGCGATATACCAGAGATTCGCCGGAAAAATAACGATGTTTTAATGACGTCACTATATGGACAAACACTGCCCAAGCAGACGACATCCCATAGAGAATGAACATAATTGCAAAGCTATTATTTGTCAAATTATAATGAGTTTAGTGTATATAAATGTAATGGCATGTCAAACCATTCAAAAGGGGATATGACCCGATTCTGATAACTAAAATCTTTTGCATGTAAATACACAGGATAGGGGTTAATTAACAATGAAACAAACCAGACTTTCAAATTGAAAACCCCCTGGAATGATATTAAGGACGGCATTTGTTCCCTCTTGAAACGCCGAACATACCCCGGTGTGTGCAGCTGAATATACAATGGCGTCTTATTTTGTTTACAAGCGACAGATTCCTTTATTTTTGTATC
Organism: Strongylocentrotus droebachiensis; assembly: GCA_035222895.1. NCBI lineage: Eukaryota > Metazoa > Echinodermata > Echinoidea > Camarodonta > Strongylocentrotidae > Strongylocentrotus > Strongylocentrotus droebachiensis. Next base: position 7,387 of record JAVYIG010013887.1, on the reverse strand, counting down.
GCTGCATTTGTCATCAAAATAAAACCATGCGCGGGGTTAAGAGTGAGGCAATAGATTATACATTCAGCCTGACGGTAGTGAAGTAAGAGAAAGAACTCAAGAAAAGATGAAAACACAGGCACTGAAAATGTGTGAGATGTTATGGGGCATCGTCTGCTTGTGCAAGTCATGTCCATACTGTGATCTCACACATCTCAGCAGCGTTCGGAGAGCTCTTCCGGTGCTATGCCGGGGCTGTATTTAAGCGTTTTGTAATTTATAATAATCATCACTTCGAATGTTTCCAAGCATTGCATTTTGATAACCTTGTCGAATCAAAGTTTCAACTTTGCAATAATGAAAATAAATTTAGTTTTAAAATCAATGCATATCAACTTTAAACTTCTGAAGATGATCTGTGAATTCAAATATTGATGGCACAGCATTTTGTTGCAAGCGTTAAGTCTGTCCAGTTCTATCGAAGCTCTCCTTCGTGAAATGGTTTGGACAGAAATGCATGTGCTCCAGCTAAAGGACCCCCCCCCCCCCCATGCACTCGGTGTTATTTAGGGTACGCGTATGCTTGTTCCCTCTTTTTGAAAGCACCCCCCTGGCTATAGCTATCTCAGGTGTGTACGTCAATGATGGACCCTTTTTTTTTTTTTTTTTTTTTGTCCCAAAAAAGATCGCAACGACTTAACGACTCAGCCAGGGGGGGGGGGGGGGGGGGGGGAGGGGGGGGGGGGGGGGGGTGGAGTAAGAGGATTTTTTTTTTTTTTGGGGGGGGGGGTCTCGAAATTTGAAAATTTGACATTTTGTTCGGATGGGGGAGGGAGGTGGGGGAGTGGGGGGGGGGGGGGTAAGGTTACCTTTTTTAGGTCAGCCATTGGCATAATTTTATTTTATTTATTATTTTTAATTAGAAGGAAAACAAATCAAAAGAAGGGGGGGGAGTTTACCAAAAAACATACAAAAACATACAAAAACATAAACACATTACCCCCCCCCCCCCCCCCCTGCGTACGCCTGTCTCTGCACTTCAGATGAGATTTGAACATTGAAACAGCGCATCGTAACTGATGGTAACATTGGTAACATTTTAAGAGTAAAATAGAGTAAGAACACTTTCATACTTTGCTCTTTTAGGCTTAACGTTTGAATATCATAATAATATCAAACATGTTGATTTTGAAAAAAATGTTCCCAACTTTGGTCACCCATCATACTTAGCATAGCCCTTCTATGTCCTAATGTTCTTCTTTGTTTTCTATTTTATTCAGCCGAAGTTTTAAACAAAAGGTTATCAATCATGGCGTTTTTAAAAAGCTTTTATGGGCTTTCGGCATTTCGTTTTCTGAAATCAATCATGTAAACTTGGAAGAGAGAGAGAGAGTTCATGTCCTTTGCTTTCTTTTCAAAGCTGGGTAAATAATGATACAATGGATTTATAGATACAGACACACATCGTGTCTCATTATAATGCTTGCCATTTTCACCTTTTGAACAAGACGATATATTATTGCCTTTTTTCTTTTGTTTGTTAGTTGTTTTTTTTTGCTCTCCTTCTGAAAATCACGCGTCAGTATCATATTTTGATACATTTCCTCCCCCCCCCCTCTTTTCCCCTTCTACACTCTAAAAAATCAAGTGCTAATTGTAGCACCTCAAGATTTGGAGGCAGCACCTGTAAGGGCACGCATAGGGACTGCCCAAATTGTGCTAAAGTAGCACTTGCACACATGCTTTAATTCAACATCAGTCCAAGTGCTACTTTAAACACTTTAAGTGTAAGCCTTTTTACACTTCTGGTACTATTAGACGCGTGCATCTCGCAAAAAACACACTTCTAGTGCATTAAATAACCCCTTTTAGAGCCCCCAAAACGGCACTACTAGTGCTAACACTTTTGCACCCAATATGTTGCTAAAGAACCAGACAAACAGCATGCACAAATTCACACCTGCAGTGCTGAAAACTCACCCTTCTATTAAACAGCCCTAACATTATTTTCAGCCTACTTTAAGCACCTAAAAGATACCCCCTGTATTACCGTTCTCGCCTCTGAATCCTCGTCTGAATTCAGGTCCCCCCCCCCCCCCCCATCCCGCGCTTCGCGCGGAAGCTTTGACGTTTCACAAGAAAATGTTACGATTTATTAAATTATTACGATTCTTTGGAGAGCCCAAGACTCTTAATCCTCGTCTGAATTCAGGTTTCCCCCCCCCCCCCCCTCTCGCGCGAAGCGCGGAAGCTTTTACGTTTCATTAAATCATTAGAGAAAGAACACGATTCGTTGTACCGTTCTCGACTCTTAATCCTCGTCTGAATTCAGTCCCCCCCCCCGCCTCCCGCGCGAAGCGCGGAATCTTTTACGTTTCATTAAATCATTCGAAAGAAGACGATTCGTTGTTCAGTTCTCGACTCTTAATCCTCGTCCGAATTCAGGTCCCCCCCCCCCTTCCCGCGCGAAGCGCGGAAGCTTTTACGTTTCAATAAATCATTAGAGAAAGAACACGATTCGTTGTACCGTTCTCGACTCTTAATCCTCGTCTGAATTCAGCCCCCCCCCCCCCCCCGCCTCCCGCGCGAAGCGCGGAATCTTTTACGTTTCATTAAATCATTCGAAAGAAGACGATTCGTTGTTCAGTTCTCGACTCTTAATCCTCGTCCGAATTCAGGTCCCCCCCCCCCCTTCCCGCGCGAAGCGCGGAAGCTTTTAAGTTTCATAAGATTATGAGAGAAAGAAGACGATTGGCTGTACAGTTCTCGACTCTTAATCCTCGTCTGAATTCAGTTCCCCCCCCCTCCCGCGCTAAGCGCGGAAGCTTTTACGTTTCAATAAATCACTCGAAAGAAGACGATTCGTTGTACAGTTCTCGACTCTTAATCCTCGTCCGAATTCAGGTCCCCCCCCCCCCCTTCCCGCGCGAAGCGCGGAAGCTTTTAAGTTTCATAAGATTATGCGAGAAAGAAGACGATTGGCTGTACAGTTCTCGACTCTTAATCCTCGTCTGAATTCAGTTCCCCCCCCCCCTCCCGCGCTAAGCGCGGAAGCTTTTACGTTTCAATAAATCATTCGAAAGAAGACGATTCGTTGTACAGTTCTCGACTCTTAATCCTCTTCCGAATTCAGGTCCCCCCTCCCCTTCCCGCACGAAGCGCGGAAGCTTTAAAGTGTTATAATGTTATGAGAGAAAGAAGACGATTGGCTGTACAGTTCTCGCCTCTGAATCCTCGTCTGAATTCAGGTTCCCCCCTGCCGCGCGAAGCGCTGAAGTTTTTAATTTTCATTAAGTCATTAGATAAAGAAGACGATTTGTTGTACCGTTCTCGAAAATAATCCTCGTCGGAATTTAGTTTCCCCTCCATCCCGCGCGAAGCTTTTACGTTTCATTAAATCAATAAAGATTCGTATTACCGCTCTCGCCTCTGAATCCTCGTCTGAATTCAGGTTCCCCACTCACGCGCTTCGCGCGGAAGCTTTGACGTTTCACAAGATTATGAGAGAAAGAAGACGATTCGCTGTACCGTTCTCTATACTCTTAATCCTTTTTTCAAAGGTGTTCTTTGTTTGCTCCTTTTTCTTCCTACGTCCTCTTCCGATTTGGGGGACCCCCCCCCCCCCCCCTGGCTACGCGCCTGCGGTCAGATAAACACATTTTGATACCTTGTCCGACCCCGCAAGCTAAGGGGTTTAAGGCAATAAATTGCGGTCAAATAAGCATTCAGGGGCCCGCCTTATGGCCCCTGGTGGGTCGAGGCGGCTGAGCCGGCCCCGGAAGCTCAGGGGTTTTAGGCGTTTAATTAAGGTCAGATGAGCATTTTTTGTATACCTTATTATGTTATGACACTGGCAGGTCACTATTTGGCGTGGGTTTCAGGGGGCGGAGCCCCGAAAAATCAGGGTTTTAGGCATTAAATTACCGTCAGATGAGCATCTAAGGGCCCGTCGTAGGGTCCTAGGTGAAATCCAGGGGCAGAGCCCCCGGGAGCTTAGGGGTTTTAGGCATTTAATCACGGTCAGATGAGCATATTTAGATGCCTCATTAATTTTTAACACTGGCAGTTAACTATTCTTTCTTCTTGCTCTCATTCTATTTTATTTCTCTTTAATATACTTTTTCAAAAAAGTGGGGGGGGAGGGAGCTCGAGGCTCCCAATCCCCGCCCCACTCGGGCCTGACATGTAGGAATATCAAGAATCATATTTCTTGCCTGGCTGTAAATTTAGTAATTTGTCATTCTCCAACAAACACATATTAACAAACGTATTTACTAAAAAGTAAGGAAAAATCTCGGAAATTATGTAATTTCTTTCCCTTTCCTTCCTTCACTCTAATTTTTTTGATTGGGGGGGGGGGTCAACAGCCTAGGAGGCAAGGCCCTTTCGGCCCCCCGATCTCCTTCTTCCCCCTTTTCTTTTTTCTTCTCTTCTCTCTTTCTTCCCTTCTCTCCTTTTCCCTTCCTTCTTTTCCTTTCTTCTCTTTTTTTTTTTTTTGCGGGGGGGGGGGGGCAAGGCCCGCTCGGACCCCCCCTGGATCCGCGCCTGTAGTCACATATATGAGTTAAAAAGACTCACTTCGTTAATTGACAAAAACCATTGTAAAGTCACATCATCCCTTCAAAAAGTAATACATGTATCTGTATCTAAGGATAAAGACACAAAATTGTTTCATGCATACTGATAAAACATAAAGCTCAACTCAGCTGTTCATCACTGGAAAGTCATCATAATGGTAAAATAACATATTAAACATGATAAGCTAATACAACAACACTGCAGGATTCCAGCAGCCTGTGTCTGAAGTTTTTACTGTTACATTGAGATTGCACATTTCTATGTCAATTACATGCAGTGGTAGTCTTGCTGCCATGTAGAATGTTGGGAATGGTATTGTCGTGTTGGGATCGGTGTCTTAGTTATTTGCAGTACTCTCTTTAAAAAAAAGAGTGAATTTTCACTCTATTTTCACTTTCTTGGGAGTGACGTCCGTGATCACTTGTTTAGAGTGAAAATCGATTGATTTTAGAGTCTCTCTAAGAAGAAAGAGTGAATGTTCACTCTATTTTCATTCTATTTTCGCTCTCCAGAGGAGTGACATCCGTGATTTTGAAATTCACTTTTTTTTTTTTAAGAGAGTAGGAGAGGTACATAAATATGAAGAAGCGAGGAGAGACTTGTATATAATTCCCGGAGTCATATGAAAGTATTTATTATCTCCATTAATTCCTGTGTTCACATCATTGATTAATCTTTCTCTCTCGACTGGTCATTTTCCCATGCAATGGAAAAATGCCCTCATCACACCTTTATTGAAAAAACCTGGTCTTGACGCAGATTTTAAGAACTTAAGACCTATCAGCAATCTGAAATATATATCGAAGTTGGTTGAGGGTGCTGCTACCCAGCAAATTATGGATCACCTCAATAGCAACTCACTTTTGCCATGTACTCAGTCTGCATATAGACAATTCCATAGTACTGAAACTGCACTGCTAAGAATAAAGAGTGATCTATGATGGCTATGGATTCCCAGAAAGTCACTCTTTTACTGTTATTAGATCTAAGTAGTGCATTCGATACCATAGATCATTCTTGCTAATTAGAAACTTTAAAGACCTGTTTTGGCATAGATGGTAGTGTTCTTGAATGGATAGAGTCGTATTTGACGAATAGATATCAGAAGGTCAAAATAGACGATGTGATCTCTGATGATTTGCCAGTGCCTTTCGGAGTTCCACAAGGTTCTCGGCTGGGTCCTTTGTTATTTACTCTGTACACTGCTAATCTCATTTCAAATGTTCGAACAAATTTCCCCGAGATATCATGCCACTGCTATGCAGATGACACACAGCTGTATGTATCATTCAGACCTGATGAACATGCTAAAGAGCGATGTGTCTCACTCCTAGAAACATGTGTTGACTATGTACGTGGATGGATGTTGCAAAATAGGCTCATGCTTAATGATGGTAAAACTGAATTAATGATCATTGGCACACCTAAACAGACATCCAAAATCAACTTAAACAGTGTATCAATTGGAGACTCTGTAATAGAACCATCTGTTAGTGCAAGAAATCTTGGAGTTCAGTTCGATTCGAATTTGAATATGAGAGAGCACATCACAAATGTCTGTAAATCAGCATACTACATGATCTATAATCTCAGACGTATTCGTAAATATTTAGATAAGGACATTACGAAAGACATTGTACATGCATGTATCACCAATAAGCTGGACTATTGTAATGGTCTACTGTATGGGATCCTGACTGTCAAATAGTGAGATTGCAACGGGTTCAAAACACCTGTGCAAGGCTGATCTGTGGTTGTTCTAAATTCACACGGATCACCCCAATTTTTAAGAAATCTACATTGGTTACCAGTACGCCAGAGAATAACATTCAAAATCTTGCTGATTGTATATAAAGCACTTCTTGGTCAAGCTCCCACTTATATCAAAGAACTGTTGAATTTCAAACCTAATCAACACAATCGCAACTTGCGCAGTTCTCGAGATACTCTGTTGCTACAGATCCCATCTATCAAAACAAAAATAACACTAGGTGATCGAGCATTTGCTTGTGCAGCCCCAAAACTCTGGAATAACTTGCCATTTGAAGTCAGGAAATCACCATCTGTAAACGTCTTTAAGTCAAAACTGAAAACACTTCTTTTTAATTAACTGTACCGTAAATCTAAGCATATCAGGAGCTCTTGTAGCGCAGTAGAATATATACCTAATGTTGGATAGTTTCTGCGCTTTATAATGTACTATTATTATTATTATTAACTTTGGAGAATCGAATCGGTCACATCATTACGAACTTCCACATATGTAAAACACAAGATGAAGCGAGAGCCAGCTAGAAAGAGGGTCTTGATCTAATGGTAATCAAAACTCAACTCCTTTCAGAAAGCCAGAACATGTCATATTTATCCAGAAGGATACAAGTAACATTGCCCTAAGATTTCTTTGAGGGTTAGGGGTATGAAGACAAAATGGGTCACGCCTGAGTACACTCGATTGTGCTATGATAGAGATACACACTCAGAAAGAAAGCTGAAAATTCAAAGGACCGACGGGATTGGAGTCTTTTCAGATCCTGCCGTAACCATGTCAATAATCTAAGGTTACTTTGAAAAAGTCTTTTTGTCATGAACAAATAGTTCAAAACAAAAGGAACCCTTCAGAACTTTGGAAGATGTTTAAACAAATTGCCCCTACTTCCACCAAAAGTGTTCCCAATACTTTGAACCTTGATGTAAATTGTGATGCCCCATCATATTTATATGACATGTTCACCCTGTCAGCCCATACTCATAGATTACTCAACACAGAAAGTTGACAATTTCGGGCCGCTCATTATTCCAAGAATTAAACAGAATGTCGGAAAACGTGCCT
>JAVYIG010013886.1:0-44527 GCA_035222895.1 Strongylocentrotus droebachiensis | reverse complement strand
TCCTCTGATCACCAGGGAGGAGCGGGAGATACTAAGAAGGAGCCAGGAGGGCGGGTTGCGGATGGGAAGGGGGGGGGAGGGGTGGAGGAGGAGGAGGAGGAGGAGGAGGAGAGAGATACATGCAGATTTTATTTGGATAGTGTTCACAAGTTATGGAGAACCTGTGTCTCATGGTCCATTTCATTGTTGCCCCAACAGCCACCAAACTATGGGACATATATATATATATATATAGATAGATTGTGAACACAACACAATGGACGTAACACCCCCCCCCCCTTCCCCTCCCCCTCTCCCTCTATTCCAGATCCCATCCGCCCCCATTTGTAAGCTGTAAGGAACTCATTTGCTGCCCTCTCCTTTTTTTTTTCTTCTCCAAAGTTAGATTGAGCACTTTTCAGAACTTGGCACAAAAGAAGGAAATTTAGAGGGATTTAACTCACTTTTAATTTTACACGTACTGTACGCAGTATGAATGTTTTATTTTATTTTTTATAACAAAGGGGCCACATCTAAGCCCATGTGCCATCTTATCATTTAAAATGTATTAGCTGTAAAACCAAAAGGCTTTGTTGTAGATTCTGTGGCAAGAAAATGTTGTGATACGTATGCAAATTTTCAGGGGTCTGATTGATTCAACTATATCACCAATCTGTACCTTTTGTGAAATTATAAGAAGTATTTTTTTCCACCCATTTTTGTATTACCTACATGTATCCTAGATTAGGCCTAGGACTTGCACCAATTTTACTATTGGAATATTCATGCAAGACCTGGATAGAGTTCTTGCATGAACCATACAAACTATTTGTTGATATTTCAAATCATTCATTTTAAGAATTGGAGTTCTGTTCTAGATAATGAAAGAGTGGATACTGGATACCCCCTTTAAAAATTGGTCCTGTATATATTTGAAGCGAGCCCCGCATGGCATTCCATGGTGTAGGTCACGGGCAGCGGAGATTTTCTTTGATGTTCTGAGATTGTATTCGGGGGTAGATGGGGGAAGGGAAGGGAAGGTGATGACTTCACCAGTTGTGAGGTTGGCGCGCTGGCTAGCTGGTGGCCTGGCCCATGGTAATGATGTTGAATTATAACGGTCTGCACGGGACTGATAGGAATAAGGGATGGAACGAGAGAAAGACGGATGAGGAGAAAGAGAAAGGATACTGGAAACAAGAAACTTTCTCTTGCATGAATCTTGTAAATCACAAGATTTGCAAACATTTCATGCCATGAAATTAAGTTACTAAAATTTGTTTACTTGCCTACAGTTTCTTGAGGTGAAAATGGAAGTGAGTAAAAAAAAAAAGATGTTGATAGATGGTTTGTTGTTTGTTTGTTTGATTTAGTTTTTTTGTTTTGTTCTTTGTCACCAATAAGGTTTTTTTGTTATACAGTAGAATGATGAGTAAAAGTGAAATCAATTTAGAAAGGAGGGGGCAAGGTCGGTCAAGAGAAGAAAGTTGGAATGAATTAAAAATGATGAAGTGTGAACATGGAAAGGTCGAGAGAAAGAAAGCCGTAAGCTTTTTAGTGTTTGCAAGCTCAACAAGGGCTTAAGGGGAAGCGAAAGAATGAATAAGTATAAGAATCGCTGCTAGCTTTCTCCAGAGAAAATCCAAAAAAAGAGCTCCTGTGAGCAAACAACCAACAACAAAAAACAAAACATAGCAAATTCACTTGGGAATATCCTGATGTAGTGGGGATAAGTCTTCACTGCTGGCTAGCCAAAGTGATTGTGACAGGCAGTTTGTTTAATGTCCACCGGCGGCACATGATGTCTTGATTAAACATCCATTTCCCAAAATCATTGGATAATTAATAGAGAGAGATCTCAGTCCCCTGTGAGAGCAGTTAGAATGGTTGGAAGGTTTGCAACAATGGCAATGTGTTTTGCATGGATAGGAGTCCTAAGACCCTTTTTATGCCTCCGCCACCGAAGGTGGTGCCGGAGGCATCATGTTTTCGGGTTGTCCGTCCGTACGTACGTCCGTCCCGTTTGACCGTTATCACAATATCTCAAGAACCATTTAAGATTTAAACTTAAGACTCGGGAATAGTATTTATCACCATAGGAAGACGATCTGATTAGATTTTGGAGTACGTAGGTCAAAGGTCACAGGTCACAGAGGTCAACTTATGAAATTCCTTGTATTGAGTTTGTTAGCGCGATATCTCAAGAACCATTTGAGATTTAAACTTCAAACTTAAGGATAGTATGTATCACCATAGGAAGACGATCTGATTAGATTTTGGAGCACGTATGTCAAAGGTCAAGGGTCACAGAGGTCAACTTATGAAATTCCATACATTGAGATTGTTATCATGATATCTCAAGAACCACTGGAGATTTAAACTTCAAACTTAGTGATAGTGTGTATCACTATAGGAAAACAATCTGATTAGATTTTGGAGCACGTATGTCAAGGGTCACAGAGGTCAACTTATGAAATTCCATACATTGAGATTGTTATCATGATATCTCAAGAACCACTGGAGATTTAAACTTCAAACTTAGTGATAGTGTGTATCACTATAGGAAAAAAATCTGATTAGATTTTGGAGCACGTAGGTCAAAGGTCAAGGGTCACAGAGGTCAACTTATGAAATTCCATACATTGAGATTGTTATAATATCTCAAGAACCACTGGAGATTTAAACTTCAAACTTAATGATAGTGTGTATCACCATAGGAAGACAATCTGATTAGATTTTGGAGCACGTAGGTCAAAGGTCAAAGGCCACAGCGCACATTATGAATGCAAAAACAGCTTGTGATCGCGTTATCTCAAGAACCGATTGATGGATTCATGCCAAAATTAGGTCATGTTTGTTACTTGCAGAGCCAATGAACTGAGTAGATTCTTGGTTCATAAGGTCAAAGGTCATGGGCCCATTATGTATGCAAAAATAGCTTGTGAACGCATTCTCATTAGAACTGACAGATGGATTACTATTTAACTCAGAACATCTTGCAGAGCCAATGAACTGAGTAGATTTTATGGTCATGAGGTCAAAGATCAAAGGGTCATATATGTATATGAGAAATTGCTTGTAATCACAATATTCTGAGAACCTGTCAATGGATTACCATTGAACGTGAATTCAATTTTTTTTTTCTGTTTTGGTTTGTAAAATTGCTCTATAACGGGAGGCATCATTTTCGACTGCGCGCAGTCGAATTCCATCTAGTTTTTATTACTTCTTTCTTCTTCTTTTTATTTTAAAGTTTTAAATGAGCAAATTCTTACAGTATTTCTTGCTCATGTAATCTCCACTACCATATATATCCCTTTCTTATGTGCCTTTATCTCTTTCACTTACTATCTCTGCCCAATTTTTAAAATAAATTTCTTCTGTTATTTTTCACTCTAGTCTCCTTTTTTCTCTCAAATCTTTTCTCATATCCCGTTTTTATCATTCACTATCTCAGTTGTACGCTATCGCCCATATTCCACTTAGATTTAAACCCATCGCTGGGTTCTGGCTTTTGTCCAAAATTAGGTTTAACTATTAGGAAGTTAGGCTAGGATCCTTTTGTTTAACATAATTTTAGAACCAGGCTCGGGTTTAACTGCAATAGTATAATACAGTTTTCTCTCATATTCTGCCATATTCGCATCCTATAAATTCTCTTTTATCTTATTCACCCTGGTCTTCTTGAAGACACTATCGCTTTGTTATCAACCTGCAAACTGTTGATTCTTGATGCGATCTCCTCATGACTGCTTCATCATCACATCCTATATCCATCTACCCACCACCCTTTTCCAATCATCCCAATCCCCAATGCTGTAAAGATTATTCTCCATATTGGCCTGTCTCCATCAGCCTGAGATGGCCAAATAGCCTGCTAATTCTGATCCATGAAATTAGCCAGATCACGAAATAGCTGGCTATTTGGCATGAAAAGACGCAAATAGCGGGCTATGTGCTCGGGAAATCGGCCAAAGATATCGTGGGCTAGTTTGCAAAATAGCCCGCTATCTGTGATCCATTTTCACTAGCCCTAAGACAATGGAAGGTTTCTCAATCCTGGCATGGGCGTTAATTTCTTAGCTCTAAGGGTCCATCTCGCACTACGCATGGCCGAACACTGAGCAAATTTCTCAAGCTTGAGTTTCGAGCTGATGAAGGCGTGATTTGTATCTTCGAGCTGATTTCCCGGATCGAAAAATAGCCGGCTATTTGGCCAACTCGGGCTGATGAGGACAGACCTTATGAAGTTATATTCCAGTATAAACACAAGTTGTACTGTCTGATGTGAGTCATGGTGAATTCAGGTTCACATTTTACAATCAGAATCTTCAAAGACACCATTTACATTTGGTATCCAATAAAATGTTTGTAAAAATCACCCCCAAATTTGAAATTTACTTTAAGTAAAAATTACCAGGACAACGTACACGTATAAAACTTTGTATATCGTACATGAGGCCCCATCTTTCTTTCATTGTTTGTCACTCGTTGTCCATTTACAAAATTACCTAAATTCTCCCTCTTCTTCCATTTCAATCTTGTCAAGTCTATTTTTTTTAAATCACTGTACAGTATTTTATGGAACCAGTTTTAATATATTCTATTTTAATGGCATTTTTTATGTTTTGTAAATTCAGATTGTTTCAATTGGCTGCTATTTTGAATTCTCAATAAACCAGTTCAAATCAAATCAAATCAAATATATTTTAATCATGTTTGTTATTGTTAGTTGAATTATTTTATACTCCTTTTTATTATTTGGTATACGACCACCAGATTTGGAGCGAGCCTTTAAGAGGCGTTCTCTATCTCTCTCTCACCCCTCCACACCTCTCTCTCTCTCTCTCTCTCTCCCCACCTCTCTCTCTCCTATTTATATCCTAAACTTGATAAATGATGAGTTGATCGTCCCAAATTTTCCCTGCGCCATGTAGAGCACCATAGTGGCATGAACTATAACAACTCTGGCAAATGGTTGACTGCAAGCAAGAAATGATTCATCCAGTTATACCAGGGATTCAATTCCTGTAATTTGCAATGCAGAGGACCGGGTGTAGAAAAATGCAGATAACCCAAGCAAACATTCCCTTACAAATTCTCTCCTTTTTTTTTTTAGAGTGAGTCATTTTTGTTGACTCTTTGCTTAGCTAAGAGAATCTGCTCTCTCGAACTGGTTCACAGCTTCTAATAATTGAAGTGGAAAATGATTTAAATATTGAGGGAAGAGGAATATTACCTTAACTTTGTAATAGTTTCTATGGTTAAAGATAAAGATCAGTTCTGGTCAAGCGATTGCATTGTGAAAGAAATGTTATGGAATCGATCAGAAAAGGTTGATCATCTAGCATATAAGTATTGGTGTGTACTGCAAGATTCTGGAATCATCAAAATGATAAGAAATTTGGCCCATTCTTGGTAAAGTTACAAGCACCGTACACAGAAAGAAAGTATATGGGACTACGCACACGTGCGCGACACATGCGTTTTATCTATCACATCCCAATAATTTAGCAAATATATCAATTAGTAGGCGGTTTCCCGGCAAAATTTGTATCATCATGTATTAGTCAAAACATATTCTTTCACATGATTGGTAATAAGAGCTTCCATTTCATTTTTTTTAAATTGGGGGGTTTCCAATACTGGTCTTTACCTTTAAGTGTTTTTTTTTTTGGGGGGGGGGGGATGCAAGAAGTATTTATAAAATTCTGAATCCAGGGTGTGGATCAAATATCAAATAATGAAACCTTGAAAATGTCTTGATATTCAGAAAGTTTATACGATAGTGACGAATCACTTTTATTTCTTCTTGAATATCATTTAAAATATCCTTCTTTTGACTATAGAATTTTATTCTTCTGTATTTTACAGCCCCAGGATACACCATTTTACTGTTTTACTTTTTTATATAATTCTATACTGTAAGCTTTTCCGACCAAGTACATTGTAGCAAAGGAAATTGCAGGAACTGTCCTTGTAAACTGCACTAAATCAGTTTTATGTTACTTTATGATTTGATTGATGTAGATGATTAATACCAGGTTTGCAGGGAATCTAATCTTTCCTGTTCGAGTCTCAAAAAAGCTGCCAGAAGCATTACATTAATAACTGAAAATGCATTATTTCTAAACTTTTAAGCATTTGAAACTTCATTCAAATCTCATGAAATCCCTTACATCCGTGAATCTGCTCCAGAAGCATTTTTATTAGGATGAAGTTGATCTACCTTTGCATATAAATGGAAGTGTTTTTTTTTTTTTTTTTATCTTGAAGGTTTTCTTGAGGTTTATCGCTATGTCAACAACATCATGTAGCTTTCAAAATATCAATATTGATTTGAAATTGAGAATCAAGCGGGAATGAATAATCCTCGTATCCTGCTGATCACACTATGAACATGACAGACAAAGAAAGCGGACAAAATATACAGTTCCTCAGGTAGACAAAGGAACATCCCTTCACAGCTATTATGTAAAAAGGTGAATATGCATATGACACCTGTTCTACACATTTATACATAATAGCAGTGAAGGGATGTTCCTTTGTCTACCTGAGGAACTGTATATTTTGTCCGCTCTCTTTGTCAGTCATGTTCATAGTGTGTTGAAGAAAAAGATATTCTCCGTTCAGAGCCAGAAGGCCATTAAATCTGTGTTGAAGTATATGAGTCAATGACCAACTGGCTCCAAACGGTGATATCTTTTACAATCTCTGTGCGAGATATCGATTAGTATCAATTTAAATGTAACCATAACTGTGGAAGCGTGATATTATTCTTAGAATTTCATTGATTTGCAGCTTTCTTTACATGATGCATATGTATTTATAAAGGAAAGATTTTATATATTTTTATTTTGCTTCATATGATTTGATTTAAACAGCCTTCCTTTATCCGATTTCGTATCACTTGTCCAACCCAGGGTTAGTAAAATAGTGTTATGGCAATTATGAGTTTTAAAAGCCTATTCTCTGGTTCAATCAGCTTTTTTATCATTTTACATTGAAAGCCGAGTGCTATTCGTCATGAGGAAGAAAGAAGGAGAAAGAGAGAGAGAGGGAGGGGAAAGAGAGGAGAGAGAGAGAGAGAGAGAGACAAAAGAGAGGGACAGAGAGAAAGAGACTGGATGTACTGGACAGAGAGAGCAGGTAGAGAGACAGAGAGAAGGAGGGGAACCATGCACAGAAGAGAATCATAGAGATATGGGAGCTGCTAAAGCTATACTCCTGAGATTAATACATCGTCTAAAACTGGGAGCAATGGGGAAATAGATGCAATCCACACCTTCACTTATGAGATGCGAGTAAAAAGCAAGCGCTATTGAGCAACTGGAACATTTCTACACAACAAATATTCAGCATAGAGATGGAAAGGTTTTGTAACCCATGCATTCTGTTTCAAAGGGCACACAAAATCCCCTTGGATTAGAGATTAGAAGACGTTATGAATAAGCCACCGACTGGCCTGCCTGCCTGTGTCCCTGCTCCCGACCGATTGCTGGACAGTTCTTCTCCCAAAAGGTCAAGCGGAGAATAATAAACTCTCTCCAGTTGTCAGTGCTGATGTATCCTTCAGAGTAAGAGAGTGAATACTCTATAATAAAAGAACCCTTGCTCTCTTCACAGAAAAACAACCAATCTTCCTACGACTTCCCTTCCTCCCCCCCCCCCCCCCCCCCCCATCACATCTTGTTTTGAGTCGCACTCCTCCGTGGTAATGACTTAAAAGTCTCAACTTCCAGTCCGTGATACGAGACGTCACCACCGACGGAAGAGAGGAATCCGTCTTCTCGGGTGTTTTTTTGTTGAAGATGAGAGGGGGGAGAAGAAGATTGAGTGTGATTCACTTTGAAATTGGTTTGTTTTGGAGACCCTGTGATCGCTCACTATGAAACGAAACACAGTGAAGATGCAATGTGATGGTAATATACAGGATGTAATGCTTTAGAGCTAGAAGGACAATAAGTCTTATTTTAAAATGGAGCTTACGTCCAACCGGCTCCAAACAGAGGATATTTAGATCCTTTTAAAATGAAAATGATAATAAAGAACCTGCTCAACGTTTCATAAGCGACTTTAAAGCTTCAAAACAATCATAATTATTTTCTCCACTTCTAAACGACACCTGTTGGTGGAAAATGAGGACTAGAACGGCGTTAAATATGAGCTGAGGCCTTTCTGCTCCAGGGTGGATAGTAAATGAGAATTAACATGTTGACATCTACTGTAGATTAATTGCATTACCTAGAAGCTGAAATATCAGTCATTTAAGCAGTTTTTGAGAAGGAAAAAAAGGGTAGCTGGAATATGTATGGGGTCGTTTGCATTTAGTTAATATTTTGCGATGACTTCCAACTTTTCTCTCTCTCTCTCTCTCTCTCTCTCTCTCTCTCCAATATTCATCTGTCTCTTTCTCTCTCTCAAATATTTCTGTTTCTCTCTCTCTCTCTTCAATATTTCTCTCTCTCTCTCTCTCTCTCTCTCCAATATTTCTCTGTCTCTCTCTCTCTTTTCAATATTTCTCTGTCTCTTTCTCTCTCTCCAATATTTCTCTGTCTCTTTCTCTCTTTCTCTCTTTCTCTCTCCAATATATCTCTGTCTCTTTCTCTCTCTATCTCTTCAATATTTCTCTGTCTCTTTCTCTCTCTATCTCTTCAATATTTCTCTGTCTCTTTCTCTCTCTATCTCTTCAATATTTCTCTATATCTTTCTCTCTCATGATTACTCATTGTCATCAGCCACTTCTTGTAATTGGGGAGGCTGGGGAAGGGGGAGGGGGAGGGGGGGGGGGCGAGTCAGACCAATTGATTGACAGCTGGAGAATTAGCATAGGCATGTAGCGTGAGTGGATCTCAAGAGGCTGTGTGCTCGTGCTCGGGGCAAATTGGCAACAAAGATCAGCAGGAAAGGAAGGAAGAAGAGGAGATTTTTGTGTTTACAGAATGGATGAAAGAGGTGTTGAAAGACGTTGATGAAGGAAAGAAAAGGAAAGGGAAGGATGGGGGAAGGAAAGGAAAGGGAAGGATGAGGAAGGAGAAGAGGAGGATGAAGATGGAGATGAAGATGGAGAGGAAAAAAGAAAAGGGCAGTATGATGAGAAAGTTCTGATGCAACGCTATGTACAAAAGACAAATAAGTTGGAGAGAAAAGAGTAGCGATGTACATGTAAAAACAATTAAATGTAAATGGCAGATCTTTATTATAAGATAACAATTAATAAAATACATGTTCTTGGAAATTAGCTTAAAGGTGAAGAGGTGAAAGGGTGTGTCGGTGTGGATAAATAAAGAATGATTATAAGGAGTAGGATTAAGTAAAAAGACAGTGAACGCAGTGAAGAGATGGTTTAATGAATGAGGAAGACCAATTATGTGGATGTCAGGAAATGTAGAGGTTAATTGATGGAGGCGACAATCAAAGTAACACAATAAGTGAAGCAGAATTAAGAAGAGTAAAGTGAAATTGACAAACGTGATTAAACGTGGGCAGTGGTAGGTACAAATTGTTAGTGAAAGAGAGTGATATAGAAGGTGGTTAAGAAGAAAATTAGCAAGGTTTAGAAACTGTAAGGAATGGAGGTAGAGGGTGGAGATTAAGAATGAAAGAAAGATAAATTGGTTGAGAAAGCGAAAACATGGCAGTAAATAGGAGGAGAGACCAAAAAATAAAGAATGTGTATGACATCAGAAAATATGTTATGCTTCAGCGAGGCATACAGACATGAGCGTTGGCAAAAATCAATACAACAGACTTTCTGTTACATTCATTAACACTTGTAGGATGTTTTCCATCTCGAGCATGAACAGATTTTTTTTGCTTATCTAATCTTCATTCTTCACACAAATACTCCCCGATACCTTCAAAGCAAAAATCATTAGAGGAGCCCGGGGGCATTTTTTTAAGCCCAATGATTTTCTCCTGTCACTGGGATGCGGTGGAGGCAGAAAAGATTGGTTTCCATGGCGATAAGATCCTCTCGGAGCCACGGTGAGAGAGAGGGTTGACCCGGTGGGGGATGAGTCAGGAGGGGTATTGATCTACGTCTGATGTGGACATGTTGATTGGCAGGCGGTGGCGCACAGGCCAGAGGGGTTATGTTTTGCGTCAAGTGGACACGGAGGCTCGCTTTTATCATCCATGGATGGGGTTGTGCGTGTTTGCTCGTCGCTTCCACTCACTCGTTGGTTCAGTCGAAAGAGACAAATCGTTTCTGATTTCCCTCTTACCTCGTCTTATTTGCTTTATTACTATTTGCTCAGTGACTTAATTTTTTTCGGGAGAGGCTTCACGATGAGTAGCCTTTTGAAAATAGACAATGTTCAAACTCCGTTCATTCACTTACTTGATTACTGGAAATGCAGATATTTGAAATGCATGAGAAGTAAAGTAATTGATGCGTGTTTGAGAACAGGATCAAATGATACAGACTTTTCCCAAATCTAGTAATGAAACTGTCTGATGCAATGAGTTTAATCATTATACTCCCATGTACATATGGCAAAATCGTTTCCTAATCTATTAGATCCAATGTTAAATTTGCCATGTTCCTTCCCCCATCTCTCTCTCTCTCTCTCTCTCTCTCACTTTCAATTGCTTTCTCTTTCACTTTCTGTCTTCCATTTTTGTGTATGAAATGTGGATTGAAATATATGTACCCGGTAAGCAAAAAATATTTGAAAAATAATTTGTGAGCTTTTTCATTCTTTTATGTTTGTGTGAAAGAGGGTCATAGAAAAAAAATGTCCCCTGAAAAGGATGGCACTTCAAATACCCATATATTCGAGATATGACAAGTAACAGCTACAGGTTGTGGACTACACTTTCATGTCACATGGTTGTGTAGCCCCATGTACATATTTCTGTGTACAATGCATGCAACTTTTAGCAAGACTATCTCATTAGCGACGTAAAGAATCATATCTGATTGATACACGTCTGTAAAAACCCAATTACACACACACATTATTTATGAATTGATTCCTACATATTTTAATGATGAGACAATAACCAAGCATCCTTCTTTTTTCTTTCACAGTTGGAAGCAGAGAAGTCCGCTCCGTTGGATCGTCCAATCGTCTTATTGACCGGTCAAGATGCCCATAAGCTGATGGAGATAGTCAACCAGGTGGAGGAGGCCTGGGCTAGGATACAACCCCCTCCTCAGCTCAACCCAGACCCGGTAAGTCTCATAGTTAGTACCCTACATTGATCTGAGGAAACCTGGAGTTCAATCCTGGACCTTTTTATCTCAAACCCTAACCCTAGTTGTAACCCACCTCAACTCACAGCAAGGGAGTGTTTCATAAAGACTAAGATCGACTGTAAGTTGGACTGAACTATGGCAGGCCGTTCATGGCACTGCTTGCTCTCACCATTTTGATCTTTTGATAATATTTTTCCTTCAATAATGAATTATCAAAAAATGTAAATTCTGTAAATTTGTGACTGTGATTTGTACTTCCCCAGAGAGACGAATGCCAGTAAATGGTGAGAGCAAACAGTGGCATGAACGCCCTGCCATAGTTAGTCCAACTCAAAGTTGATCTTAGTCTTTGTGAAACACCCCCAGACCCGGTAAGTCTCATAAGACCCTACATTGGTCTGAGGTAACCCAGAGTTCAAACCCTAAACCTAAACCTAGCCCCAGCCCAAACACTAAGCCTTGATCCCGTATATTTTTTCCAAAAAACAAAAAAGTTGAAGCAAATGTTACTGGAGTAAATGTTCAAAAACTGTATAATGTGTACAGGCAATCATTAATATAACCAAAGAATCATTCACAATTTTGTCACAGCTTTGTGATTCAAATTAATAAACTATTTGTTTGCATTGCTTTTAATTGTAGAAAGCTTTACAACATATGAAAATTATGTCGACTAATATAGCACCCAAGGTATTGGATTTGGGGAACTGGAGCTTTTGTAATCGTCAAATGTTCTGAATAGCATCCAAAATTACAGTTTGGAAATGGAGAGAAAGATTGAGAGAGGGTAGGATGGATTACAGACATGAAAGAATGACAGAAAAGCATAGGAAAGATCATACAGGGGATATGTTACACAGGCACATTGTATAAATATATGGAGATACCGGTAGGTACAAAAAAAAATGAAAGGTTACTTGTAAGTGAGAATGTCCTTCTTTATTCATTAAAGAGATAGCTTTCATTCCTACATTTTTACAAATATATTTCACCAGGGGATAGTTTTATCCATGTTATCTTGGTATCCATGTCACTTTTGTATGATTTTGTATCAGTCCCCCCCCCCCCCCCCCCCCCCCACTCCCAATTAGAAAAAGGTTTTAAACGTAATATCTGTGAAATCCAATCAATTTTCTGATAACTCTAAATGTGAGAAAATTATAGGATCGGAAGAATTAAATCACATGACTAATCACATGACTGATTCATGGAAACAGTCGTCTCCTCAAACCACCATCTCATTTTCAAACCACCATCTCATTTTCAAACCACCATCTCATTTTCAAACCACATAATTTAAGAGAATCTCTGGAGAATACTAGGAGTCAGCTTAAGCAAACAACAAGCAGATGTAGAGAAAGGAAAGTGGATGAAGGCAGGACGACCGGGTTGACTTTGATTCTAAAAATTACTTCTGTCACTTTCACCTCCCAAAACTAAATGAGATTCTTGTCCAACAAATTGCTTTTGAGAAGATCTCGGTCAGAGGCTGAAACAAACAAAAGAGGGAGGGGGATGAAGGGAGAGAGGGATAATGAGGAAAGAGAGGTAGAGAATGGGGGAGGAGGGGGGGGGGGGGAGAAAGAGGAGGGAAAATTGTAACAGTGTCAAATATCAGAGCACGGAAATCTGAAGCAAAGCAGCATGACCCATGAAACCACATCTCATGTGACTGGATGACAGTGCGCCTCTAGCCTGAATATTCCTTGCAAACCCCCCCCCCCCCCCCTAAAAAAGAATTGTAACTCAAACATCCATTTTCTCCAATTTCTGCTCCATTAGGGAGAAGGTGATTGTCCTCCTCGCATAGATTAGAAAATGAATTCTGTTAATACCTCACACGGCTGCGGGGAATAGTGCAGACAGAAAAAATGGAAGATGCAAACTAACGTTTCAAGCAATCTCTCTCTCTCTGTCTCTCTGTATGTCTGTCTCTCTCTGTCTCTCTGTCTCACACTTTCATTGTTACTGTCTTTCTCTCTCTCTCTCTCTCTCTCTCTCTCTCTCTCTCTCTTTCAATATCTCTCTGTCTCTTTCTCTTTCATGATATCATCCTACCTCTCAATATCTCTTGCTATATATATACCGGTACATACATCCCTCTTTCTTTTTTTCTCTCTTATCCTCCCTTCACTATCTCTGTCCCTCTCTCTCTCTCTCATTCAATATTTCTCTGTCTCTCTTTCTCTTTCTCTTTCTCTTTCTCTCTCTCTTTCTCTCTCTCTCTCTTTCTCTCTTGTGATCTCACCCTACCTCTCACTATCTCTCTATCACTGTATATATACCTTTCTCTCTCTCTCTCTCATGATCTCCTCCTACCTCTCACTATCTCTCTATCACTGTATATATATATACCTTTCTCTCTCTCTCATGATCTCCAAAAAATCTTTTGTGGTGCTTTTTTTTTGTATGTGTCCTACTTCTGTCTCACTTGAAGCGACTTCTCCGAAAAGCTTTCAGAAATGAAATTCATATCACTAGTGCTCCCAAAGCATGACACTTGTTACTGCTTCAAACACACAAACAAGGGTATTATATATTTACATGTATACTGGTGAAGAGATACGATTCGTTTTCCTTTTCGGTGGTCAGGTTTGGAATAGATACGGAATTGAAATTCATGACTACACATCTGTGAGTAATATAAAGCTGTGACTTTTCTGCTGAAACGAGGGGTCATTAAAATGCATGAAAAACTTTAGTAAGCTGTCTCTCAATTCAGCCTCGAGGCGCTGGAATATGTATTTTTTCTCTCACTTTTTTTTATTTTTTACATGTTGTCAGTATAATAATAAAGTTTATTTATGGTCCACAGAAGAATAGAAATGAGGGAAATTTATTTATTGCAACCATCTTTATATATATGAATGATTAATTTGCATCTACTATTAGTGACTTCGTTATTTGTATTTTGGAAGTCTTGGCTAAATATTAACTAAACGCACTTCCTAGAGGAATCTGTATTAAAATCAAGAATAACTTTCAGGAAATGATGTGAAATATGTATTGAAATTACATCACATGTAGACTTTTGTTTAAGTTAGACTGCAGGCCTATACTTTTTTTTGATGGATAATGAAGTTCTATTTCTCCCAATCTTTCACAACTAATAATTTATCATTTCATATTTGTTTTCCCTTGTCAATTATACCTCTCATCATTGAATCATTGGAATAGAAATATAAGGTTAGTATATTTTATGAGGAACAAAAACACTGAAAGCAAGCTTTCTTGCATTTAGATTATAATGCCACTGAACTTGTCTTTTAATGAATTAGCATTGATAAGGTGATGGTAATAGTATTTTAACTACACAAGGTGGTGGTGAGTCTGTTAAAGAAGCTCTATAGAATGCTGTGTTGAAATCCTGTTGCTGTGTTTTAGTCATAATTGATGAGTTTTCTCAATCCTGACGTCACCATCGCTTCTATTCTCAAAATGTTCTCAGTGAGTTTTTTGTTGTCATTATTACTTTATTTATTAGCAGGGTCTAATCTGTGAGATTCCCTTCACTATGAACATGACTGACAAAGAAAGCGGACAAAATATACAGTTCCTCAGGTAGACAAAGGAACATCCCTTCACTGCTATTATGTAAAAATGTGTAGAACAGGTGTCACATGCATATTCACCTTTTTACATAATAGCAGTGAAGGGATGTTCCTTTGTCTACCTGAGGAACTGTATATTTTGTCCGCTTTCTTTGTCTGTCATGTTCATAGTGCTTAATGCTCCTGACTGTTAAAATCACTGAGTTCTTGTCACAATAATAAGTTCCCATATTTCTGTTGAGTTTTATTTTTTAGCCTTGTTATTGAATTCCTGACTTGCTGATGGGATCAAATTGTGCTGAAAGGTTCCAGGCTTGTTACTGAGTTAAAACTAAGTTGTTGTCTTTTTCAATGAGTCCAATATTGCCGCTGGGTTTGTCTAATGCGGGTAGGCCTACATGTAGTTACTTTTTCAAATCTTCCTTCAGTATTCAGGAAGCTTGATGAGGTAAAATTAAGTCTTGCAGAGTTTGGAAACGTTTTTGTACTCAGCATGTGCGTAATGGTAATGGGTGAGATTATGCTGATGATAGTAATAACAATAAAAGAGTGTTTATATTATGCCAACTCCATATGGACGATACACTTAAGGTGCGATAGAAAAGAAGAACTTACAAACTAAAAGTAGATCTTACTGGAAAGCAATTTTGAACAAATGAGATTGACCATTAATGAGCCTTCAGATATTAGCTGAAATGTTTTATACAGTTCAATATGAGACATTCAACTGATGTCAGTATGATAATGAGCTTGTGGTATGCTATAATCCTTTATGGTAAGCATGCAAACTTTTCATACATGTATGCTAAGGCTGAATTTTGAAAATAGGTTACTTATTAGGTGAGACAGGTGCTACTTTTGATTCTGACATTTTTATTTCCTGTTCAGACTTGGAACATATATACAAAAATTGTTTGACAAAACGTCAAATCAAGAATCGTTTTATAGCAAAACGAGCGTACAGACCAGAAAATAACATGTTAAGAAATATTGTAAGAAGAGGTCATTGATTTTTGTACAATATGACATTCGGACTCGAGCGAGAGTCTTGATTCTTTATTGAGTTTTCATTCAAAACGGCGCTCAAACATACGTTTTGTTGTACAACATTTCTTTTGATGGCATTCAGACTAGAGAAAATAGTAATTACGTGTCCTATAGCTATGATCTCCTATAGCTGTATACCGGTAGCCGTATAATTCTTGTACAGTGATATGATTAATTCTGGTAGGATTAGAATTTTAGAAAGTATAAGGGAACGAGTGCCTGGAGATCTTAAGATTCATTGGAAAACCGAAAGAAAGAAACCTAACCTGCAATCAATCATGGGGAGGTCTTCGGACGTAACAAAGTCGAATGATCAATCGTCACGGTTTCACCCCAAGAAAAGTCACACGATCTCGCAATTTGAATCCTTGTTTGTCAAATTGGCACAAATCAGGCATCTGGAATCTTTCTGGGTCGATCTGCAGTAGATCTTGCATAGTGGTTTAATAATGGTGAATGTAGAGGGGGTGTGTGTGGGTTTACCGGCGTAAATAATACTTTTCTGTTCGCTGGAGTTGTCTTACGATTTGCTGTTGTCTCAGGTGGGATTTTAATGACATTAATATTCAAGCATTTGATTGTAATATTTCCACTGCTCTTTTCCAGTTTACAAAGAGTTATTTTGGTGCTTTCCGGAGTTAATTCACCATTCCCGTGTATATTTTTGCTGGTGGGCACTCGTTTTAACTGTGTGTGTGCAAGCAGACTTTTAAAGTGACTCAGTAACATTGCCTCAGATTCTGAAACAAAATCCTGGATTTAGCTCATGCTGCAATCATAATTCGTCCTTGTTTTCACGAAGTGACGGTAGTGAGGAAAATCGTAACGCAAAGTGAATGCAATTTTTTTTCACTACCGTCACTTCGTGAAAACAGCGACGAATTATAGAACTTTAGGTCAGTCAGGAATCCCAAGACTTTTACAAGCCGATCACCTGTCTGATTATCAAGATATTTATGATTGTAAATCAAAATTTCATTTTTCTTTTTCCTAATGGTTTTTATAACACTACAGTCCATTGGGGAAAATGAGTATGGTAAAACTGGTCACTTAAAGATTTTTACTTTTTTGAGGCACTTCATGATCAGTTTGAAGTGCAATTTTGTGAGGGCTTCAATATTACACCATATCACAGACACTGATAACACGTAGGGCCGCGCATCTCATATTTAGCATTGTTAAACGATGCCTTTAAGAAAGCTTATCTCGTTCTCAGTTTACAGCTTTACATTTATAGTTTCTTGAAGTGAAGGGGAAGGATATGTTGACAACAACTGAAGGGGAAGGATATATCAACAATAAGCACCTATAATTATTCAGTACTGGCCATTAGCACCAAGATCATCGCTCTTTCTGATGCTGCTGGTGTCAAGATTATCATATTTGTTGTTGTTTTTATTATCATCAGGATTCACTGTTATTGTAACAATCATCAATCAATTTTGTAGGCATTCATCATACATCTTTGGTTATTATTCATTTACTTAACATACATATGATTGTCACTGTCCTATTCTGGCTCTGTCAGTCGGTGTGTATATATCCCCCTCCCTCCCTCCTCTCTCTCTCTCTCTCTCTCTCTCTATCTCTGTGTCTCTATGTCTGTCTACATGTCTCTCGCTGTCTATCTGTCTCTCTCTATCTCTGTCTCTCTCCCTCTCTCTGTCTCTCTCTGTCCGTCTGCCTCTCACTCACTCTCTCTCTCTTTCTCCCTCTCTCCCTCTCTCTCTCACTCTCTCCCCCTCTCCCTCTCTCTCTCCCTCTCTCTCTCTGTCTCTGTCTCTCTATCTCTGTCTCTCTCTTTCTCTCCCTCCCTCCCTCTCTTACTCTGGGGGTAACAGGTTCATTACGCAATGCCTAAAAGAGACGAATTGTTCCTTTGACTTTGACTTGTAAATGAATCCGTCATTGCCAATATGACACTGAGCCTCATGCATATTCATTGATCTGTGGGTGGTGAGATTAGCATGAGATGATGTCAGTCAGCTGTGAGTGACATTCATAGCATCTTCACAAAAGTGAAGTCTTTTTAGAGGATGAATTGGGACTTGTTTGTTAATGCTCCCAGTGGCCAGGGCTTAGATTTAATCCTCATTTTCGTCATAGCTGCCTGATATTGGTATCATATTTTCTCTGATTTGCATCCTTGACGATTCCGGAGATGATGTCGTTCATTTTCTGGTGCCGTCATTCTGCTTTGGGTTCAGTTTCTTCATTGTCATCTCAAGGAATGATGTCATCAATGATGTCATTGTAAAAATACTGTTTTTGCAGAAGACAGGTTGTCTTGTGATGATATATTTGTGAGAATTACTTAATCATAAAAATAGTACAGGAACTAATATTATTGATTAGGTGTCTTTGTGCTTGAATGATATTATTTTGCATTTTCAAATGAAAAAGTTTGGTTGTGCTAAGATTTATCTCTAAGGGTTTCAAGCAAAATGATTACTTTTACCACTTGTTTGATTTTCTTGGATATGATCTCGTTTATAATAATGTCCATTTGTTTCATTATACCAGACTGCTTAGGTAGAGCCTCCACATTATAAACCTTGGTGTTTAAATACATTAAACAAACATTTCTTCTCAATACACACAGAAAGCTATCAAATATCCTTTCTCTATATCAATATCGAGATGAGTAAAATGCCATGTTGTGAAGCAATGTTATGTTTGAGATGCTGGTAAATTGCCCCCCAACCAGGCCTCTATTTTCACCTCGGGGAGGTAAGGAAGCATCCTATTCCTCCATCAAACGTTTGAGTTTCCTTAACAGCTAACCGTCGACTCTGCCATTATGTTGCTGATTTTTCCCTAAATTCAATCAATTTCCAGAGATATTGGCCCGTTTGCATTCATGGAGAATGATAATGGCGGGGAGGCGCACTCTCGTTGCCTCAGACGACGTGAAGCGCCGTGATGCGCTGTGAGGCGAGGAGCCTCGTTCAATTGCCGCTATTACTCTCTCACTCTACCTAAATCATTCCCTCGTTTATCTCCTCTTATGATCATCTTGGTAGAGCCATCTTGCCTTATCGTTTATCATAGACTTGACTATTTTTCCCCCTTTCTAGTTTTTTTTTTCTCCCTTTCTAGTTTTTTTGTTCTGTCTCTCTCTTTCTCGCCGGTTGTCTTTCCCCCTTACATTACCCTCCCCACTCATATTCAACTTTTCCTGTTTCTCTCGGCCCCCCCCCCCTTTCCCTTCTTTTTTGTCACTGTATATCCTATCTCTCTTTCTGTGTCTGTCTCTCTCCTCTTTCTCTCTCTCTTTCTGTCTCTCTCCTGAAGCATTTTTATTTCTTCATCAAAGTGGTTTAGCCTTTAAAGAGATATGATCACACAAATCATTCTTTGCTTTTCTGGTTGATTGTTTAATAGATCAGAAATCAGTTATCTTTAACTATCACTCTTTTTTTTTTCTCTTTCTTTCTTTCTTCTTTTAATTCAGGGGCTCATTTCAAATTGCAAACAACAGAAAGAAAATCATAAACATCATGTGGAAGGAGAGAAAAAAGTACTTGTACCTGTTGCAAAATATAGAGGCTTATTGGAAGTCTTCTTCTGGGCTACTTTTTACGAGCACCAAGAGCTTACTGCTTTAAGCCTTTAAATATTTTGAGCACTTCTTTATTTCTTACAATATCTGCTTGTGTACATGTACTTTACAACGCAGAATGCAGATGTTAAATTAATAGGAGCTGTCTAATTTTCCCTCAACCAAATAAGCAAAATAATATAAACAAATTAGCTTTTTTACTACTCTGAAATTGCCATATCAAATTGTAACATTCTATTTAATTAGAGGATCTATTGCATACCATAAGCACATCATACAGATACTGAAGCTACCACCAATTAAGAGCTTAGCTGAAGTTAGCAGCCTAATCGATAGGGAAACCATAGGGGCTGCATTAATTAGTAAGGTATAGAATTGATTTATGTCCCTTTGTGTAAGGCGACCTGATCGGTCTCTTTCAGCTTGTAATAGGGACCGCCTTTGCAGGATAATTGCTCAGTAAGTGATCAGTTTCTCTATAATGTTAAGGGGGTGGATCGAGACAGAGGTATTGATTTAATACGCGCTCGTCTGTTCAATCATTCTGTGGCGCTACATAGTGTGTGGTTGCATAGGCCTTACAGTGAAAGATAATCTGGAGCTCCAGTAGTAAACAGTAGTTGATACATATAAAATATCTAAAAAAATCATTCTGATGGTTTGATCACGATTATCGAAAATGTATCTTCATTCTGCAATAACGATTAGGTTTTCAGTCATTTTTTTAAACAAAAATATCTTACTTTGGCTGTCGCATTTGCAATTAGTGGGATATTTGTAGAGGGGTATTGAGAAATGGATTAGATGGCCTCTGTGTAGACAGTGGCCTTTATAGAGAGGTTCATGGTAAAGGCAGTTCTCACTGTACTCTAGATATAATACTATGTGCAGTTGGAGGAAATAATGACATAGCCGAGAAGAATGACGTTGTTAGCGTCACAAATCGTTTTAGAAATATCGTACTCCTGCAGGAAATGCCTCAAGAAGTTTGTAGAAGTATTCACTGTACTACAGCTTTAATATTATGTGCAGTTGGAGGAAATAGTGACATAGACGGGAATAATGATGTTGATAGCGTCACAAACCGTTTTAGAAATATTGCACTCTTGCAGGAAATGCCTCAAGAAGTTTGTAGAAGTATGTCGTTTTGTAAAGGGCACGTCTTGCGTCCATGAAATGATTGATGAAATGTGTGGAAAGTAGAGAGAATCTTTTGAGTGATATTATCCATTAGCAGCAGGTAAAAATAGTGGGTGTCTTGGCTTATGAGGGATTTAGTTCCATTATTGACTAGCCCCGTTGAGGACACCATCTTTAATTGCCTGTTCAGACTCCTCGAAATTCATACAAAGAGAAATTTATATAAAGAAACGATTATAAAGAATCGTTGCATTGTGAAAGGAGTCAAGAGTAGACTGGAAAACTACATGGTTTAACGAAACATCATTTAAAGAAACTAATTATGACAAGGGCAGTTGACATGACAGCTGACTGATCGTGAGTGTGCGCTCACGATAAGTCGGCACAATTATACCATTTTTTAATGATACCATTTTTTAATGATACAATGTAACCCTGATTCTTTAATAAGTTTTCGTTTGAAACAATGTTCAAAACGATGTTCAAACAGGCGTTTCGCTGTACATTTCTTCATACCATGTTCGGATTAGAACAAAAATAATTACTTATCGTATAGCTATACGGGTAGATTTAAAGTATATGTTAGTCTGAGCGCAGGATTATGTACTCAAAGAGGTGCTTATACTAAAAGGGCACGAGACTGAAGAAAAACATCACTGGATTATGTGTAGGATAGGATTTAGTTCATGCTTAGATCTAGTATAATTATGTGAAAGCAATTGAAATAGGTATTATGATCCATTGTTTGGATAAGATTATGGTTGGAACAGGCATGGTATTTACCAGATTCAGACATGACTTCTGCTTCTTTCTACCGATTTATTTACCACAATAAATCAATGTAGCTACCTATTATTTGCTAGTTTATCTAAACTACGCCACCATCGAGAACTTAAAACATCACATTTGCGGATGCCCCACCCCCAATACATCGCCTTCCCAGGGTTCACGAGCGCAACTTTGTTGTAGTCATTGTTTTATTTTTAAATCTAATATTTTTAAAGTTTGAAAGACAACAAATCTTTTCTGATTTTTGTCCCTATCCAATACTTTCCTTTTTCTTTCTTTTTGTGTTGCTATGGTGATATGTATAATATGAAGAATCAGTGAGAATATGAATATTGTTGATGGATGGGTAGCACTGTCTTGTGACATGAAGAACTCACCGAGGAGCACTTTCCATAAATCATTTTTGCCCGTTACTTTTCATTCAAATTTGTGTGGGTTCCTAATGCCATTTGTTTTCTTGAATGAGATAACACTCTTAAAAGTTATGACAGTAAAGGGAAATCAGTGTGCCTGAGGGGAAATTTTAGGTTCTGCTTCCAATATGTGTTTAGTGGTAAAGCACTTTGATCAATACTGAGAATCAATGATATCTGTTGATACACATATTATTTGTATTCATATGCATTATTTGTTTTTAAATGTTACCATTTGTACGAAGGGTTTTCGTACCTACCAGAAAAAAAAAACTGTTTATCTTAAACTTCCAAGCAAAATTACACGGATGACCGTGCAATATTTCCCTCCTGTATCCCCTTGTTTGGTGTGCAAGAACGCATAAGAAACCAAATACATATTGGAATACGCATATATTATGCATTATTATGCTCATCAGGGTTCTGTTTCATAAAACTTGATATCAATAACAAGTTACAAGCTACTGTTATAAGCTACTGAAATCATGGCATCTGATCGTGATGCAGGAACGCTTAAAAAAAGTGAATACTTGTTTAGATGTGCATACATTTTACCCGTCATGTCGACTCAAGAAATATGTTTTTCATTATTTTTGTTATATTAAATGTTTTTTTATTCTTGTCTTGTCTTTGCAGAGTTCCAACGAGTTCTTCGACATGGGCATCTTTGTGGCATTCTTCATCCTCATCTCCATCATATGTCTGCTTCTTGTTCTCAAGTTGAGATGGAGACAGAAGAGAAAACAGGTGAGTCATCTAAAGTAGGACTGCACTACTTCTAGCTACTTGCGCCCTCTATATAGCAAACAATGCTTAAGCGGTGCCCGTTGGTCCCCCATGATCCTCTTTTTCTTATGTTAATTGAGAGCTGATTTGATGGATGAGATAACCACCTGTCAGTGACCTTGCCGGGAGGTCTAATCCCTCCTGGCCAAACTAGTGCAGAGGGGCTTTACAAAGACCTCCTCCTAGTGGTCTAAACAGTGAATTGCCGTTTGGTCTACACGGTCTACACCCATTGGTCATTTGATGATTATTATTATTATTGATGATTAAATGATTATCAGACCTTATATGGATAGTCGACAAAATGGACATTAGACAAACTGAGAATTAGACCAACTGGAAATTGGAATAAATGAGCAATAGACCAAATGGGTAGTAGACTTATTTGAGATTAGACAAAATGACTATTAGCCTAAATGGTCATTAGACCAAATGATAGGTAGGCAAAAAGATTATTAGACCATGTGGATTAGAGACAGGCTGAGTGTACATGTAGACCATATATTGGAATACCTGGTAGACCAATTGAGTAGTAGGCTAACCCAAAAGGTCTCAATACCCAAAAGGTCTCGACACTCAATATATAAATCATCTAAACTGTCTTTAAAGACCAATGCATACAAAATGGTCTGATGTTAAGTTTTCATGAATGATTCGAGTTCCCGAGTTCAGATGGATGGATTTGCCAACAAGTTCATCTGTAGAGATGAGTGGGCTGACAAATACTCTGATGACAACAGCTCTGAGCTTTATATTATCAATGGTTCATGCTAGGGATTTGTCTAGGGCAGGATATTAACTGCAGAGCAATTGTTGCGTTGTCATACAATCTATGCGTTCGCCGGATATTAACGCCTGCAAAATGGTCTTGATGGACAGATATTACCCTGTACGCTCTTTGCTGAAATCAATAAAAAACAATATCTAAAGGTTGCAGGGATCATGAAATGGCACAAACACAAATACGCGGCTTGAAAATGGTCTTTTTATAGAAAGTCATAATTCATAACATGATGAGGAAAAAATATGAATCTGTTATGACATGATTTTTCGGGATTTCTAAATGACAGTGAAATATATGGCAAGCAACTTTGACCGTTTGCAGAAATTCAGTTTTATGCCAGTTGTTATTCAATTATTTTGTGTAATTAAACTTAATGTCGAGATGATGTGGTGTAGTGGTTCATTCACTTGACTCTCAATCCAGTGGTTCAGGGTTCAAATCCCACCCCAGTACTAACGTCCTTTGGCAAGGCACTAATCCTGATTTGCCACTCTCCACCCAGGTGTAAATGGGTACCTGGCAATTTGCTAGAGTAGTAATAATTAGAGGGTTCTCAGACAGAACAGCTCTGATGCTGATGAGGCTTCCCTGAGTAAAACAGATTATTGTTATTATTATTAACTCAATCTGAACACTCTTGAAAAAAAACACAAATGATTCATGTATTGTTCTGGTTTCATGGCTTGAACCTCGCAGGAGCTTAACTCTTTCTGTCAATCAATTCTGTTAATATGACTTTTCTTCAAATGAAATTAAAAGCGGAGAAATCATTATCACATTGTTTCACAGAATTTCATCTTAGACTTGTGGACTTTCTGTCAATCGTTTATATTTTGCATGGATGAAGTCTCCTCCCATGAAAGTATATATGCGGAGAAACCATTATCACAAAGACTTGTGGAGACTCTGGCTTTGATTGAGATTTGATGCATAAAATACGTGATTAGAATCGAGGTTTCGTGTGCCACTCAAAAGGTCTCAACACCCATAAGGTCTCGACACCCAGAAAAGTCTCAACCCCGAAAAGGTCTCAACATTCAAAAGGTCTCAACACTCAATCTCCTGATTGTTGTTGATCCTGTGGATCGGAAGAGAACTACATTCTTCCTCCTGTCTTGTAGAGAGGTCTTGCACATCTATGTAATCAACATTGTAATTAACATCGTAATCAACAATATTTGATATGAGATGAATTTTCTGGGACTTAAAGACAGCCTTGTAGCTAGAAATCAAGAACTAATTCTAGGATTGGATATCGGGCTCAAATTTACATTCTGTGCAAATTATTTCTTAAAAGCGATATTTCAGAACAATAATTTATTTGGCAAAAGATATTGAATTTAAGATCAGAATCTGTACGTCATAGATAAAAGCTTGTGGTGGCATTCACTGTAAAGGCGCAGAGATGGGACTCACAATGTTTCATATTAGCGTAAAGAGGACCAACATACATGTAGGGTAGTTTTATCAAGCAGATGGAACGAAATGGCCCCGTACCCTCATGACAAATGTTGTAACCAACCACAGAACAGGAGACGTCCTGTGAAAAACGATTGACTTTCCTCTCCAAAACCGCACGCATCCCACAATGGATAAATGCTCGTGGGCCGGTTTTCAAATCATAACAAAGCCAGACAAATTATGGAGTGGCCATCTGTAGATGGCTGAAGAACACTTTCATTCGGGTCAGCTATGTCAGTCTCTGGGTGCACATCGAGCCTCGGAACGTAGCGCCAGTGAGAGACAATAAAAGGTTGCCTTATTTTCTTAACCAAGATCTTATTGTGGACAGTCGTTTAAATCT
Source organism: Strongylocentrotus droebachiensis (assembly GCA_035222895.1). Taxonomy (NCBI): domain Eukaryota; kingdom Metazoa; phylum Echinodermata; class Echinoidea; order Camarodonta; family Strongylocentrotidae; genus Strongylocentrotus; species Strongylocentrotus droebachiensis. The sequence continues at coordinate 19,469 of JAVYIG010013886.1, read as the reverse complement.
AATCAGTTGGTTTAAAGGTACTATGTCCCATTTGCAGCCAACATCAAATTCTGTAGAACTTTTCGGGAATTATGAATACTGGTATGTCACGTATGTCCTATCTTGTGAAGTTTAAACGTTGGCATAGTCCTATTTTTCAAATTATGTAAGGGAACCCGTTTACTTTCAAGACTTCACTGTCAGACATATTGAATGACTGATTTCTCTTTTTGTTTGGTAATAGAATATATAAAATATGCTGTAAAGGGTACATGAGCATTGGTCAACATCCATAAACCACCTCTTGTAATAGCCAAAATCAAACTGATTGAATCTTTGCACAGCACAAAACGTAAGACCATTCGGTACAAGGGTCTGAATATCAGACTATTACTAAAATGTTTGCAATCACAAAAGTCAATTCATCAACTAATGCTCGTTTTTTTCCCCACTAAAAGCCATTTTCAAGATCTTTCATTTTGAGGGAAGTTCCAAATTAGTATTATCTTTCAAATGGCATTGGAATTTAACCCTTTTCATTTTTTCGGGGTGCAAATGGGACATAGTACCTTTAAATCGAATCGTTTGGTTTTAAATGAGGTATGCAGTCACTGTGACTGTTAGCCCCAGCCATTCTGTTCTCCCTCCTCAATTGCTACTCGATGAGGAGACTGCAGAGCAATGATGAGTTTTTCAGAAGTGCGTAAGGGTCAGTTTTTTGCCGAAACCTTTGGTCCTTAATTGTAAGACACGCCAGCTCGGAGCGAAGCAATTGATGCAGTTTATCTGGATGATGATGATACCAGGCCTTGGGTAGGTTGGACCAGTCAGGCATAGCTATAGAGTACCGAAGCTGTGACGTCATAAAAATCTATTTTGAGAATTTCTCAATTTTTTCTTCATTTTCAGAAAGAACATCAAAAATAATGTCCAAATGTCGAAAACCAATTGAATATGTTAAATATTGGCTGAGATATGACCATCTGAATAAATATACACCCCATAGGAAATCAGTGTTATATGCTCTGGCTCCTAATGGTTAGGAGCCAGAGCATATAACACTGAGTTCCCATAGGACATATATTCATTCAGATGGTCATAACTCAGCCAATACTTAACATATTCAATTGGTTTTCGACATTTGGACATTATTTGTTGTGTTCTTTCGGAATATGAAGAAAAAATTGAGAAATTCTAAAAATAGATTTTTGATGACGTCACACTTCACCACTCTATACTCTCTGAAGCATTATTATTTGGAAGAATCAAGAAATAAGAAAATTGACTGAATTGTGGTAACAAGACTCCCGTCATGAGAGAAGCATCTATTCAAAATAGTGTCCATCTAGTGTTAATTACCAAAATATGTGTATGAGTTTTTTGTGATTAACATTATTTGTGACTTTTGCTGAATTCAGATACATTTGGAAGTATTGGCTCTGAATATACAAATTACAATATTATTTTTTACGTATTCAATTTTTTTTATTTTTCTAATTGTTTTCTTCTTCAAGGAGAGTATCAATGTGATATAATGATGTAAGGTCATTCATTCTCTATCTCTCTATCTCTTTCTCTCTCTCTCTCTTCTCTGTCAATCTGTCTTCCTCTCTCTATCTCTCCCTCTTTTCTCTCCCTCTTTCGCTCGCTCTCTCTCTCTCTCTCTCTCTCTCTCTCTCTCTCTCTCTCTCTCTATATATATATATATATAAATCCCTATATATATATATCTCCCTCCCTATATATATCTCCCTCTTTCTCTCCCTCTTTCTCTTCCCTTTTCTCTCCCTCTTCCCTCTACATAAGTTCATTTACTCATTCCATTTACACCATTTTCTCCCACTCTCTCTCTCTCTCTCTTTGTCCAGTCCTCCCAAGCCAGGCAAGCCATGAACGCACTCTCCAAGATGGAGGTCAGGAAGTACTGTCGCAACCACGAGCCGCGTTACTCGCAGAAGATCCTACCGGATGACCGTTGGGCTACCACCCTCAGTATAGCATCGGACGGTACCATCTGTGCTATATGTCTAGAAGAGTTTAGAGAAGGAGAGGTAAGGCTCACCCCTGCATCAATGACTTCTTTTTACATCATACAGCCAAACCTGTCTATAGCGACCGCCCAAGGGAGACACAAAAGTGGTCTTTGTAGACAGGTGATCTTAGAAGACAGGTTCCTTTAGTATATGTTTCAATGATAAGCCATTTTCAAGGGGGGGGTGGTCTTTGTAGATAGGTGGTCACTAAAACAGGTTTGACTGTATACTGATAGTATCGATTCCATAGTATCGATTCCCAGTGGATAATTAGATACTTGAAATATGAGCTTCTATTTTTTCTTCTTCTGCAATTGTATGTAGAAAGAAGAAAGGAAAGAGAGCTAAAAATGTCCAAATTCCATGGCCTTTAATCAAACAATCTTTCAAGTTTTAACCTACATGTTTGCTCCAGAAATGGCCAAAAACACCTTGTCAATTGTCAATCACCCTATCTCAAGCCTTCATCATTTATCTTTGGTTCAGACAAACCCCTGAGCAAATGTTGAATAATTCTAATTGAGAAAAGATAGCTCCCAGTCCAGTTCCGAAGACATGATTAAGTAGTTTTATTTTTCAACCCATGCAGCAGAGGAAAAAGAAACATTTTTTTCTCTGATGTCCAAGCGTATTCGGAGAAACTTAACTCGTCAACCATTGCATGATTGCACCAGAAAGTATGAACTCTCTCTCCAATGTCCAAGTTATTCAAGGGCTCTGCAATATATCTCATATGTCAACCTATGCACTGAAAGAAGATGAACTTTCTGTTCATTGTCAATCAGCTATGCTGTAGGAGAGAATGACTTTCTTTCAAACGTTAATTTTTGTTTGTAATATGAAACCGCATCTTGCAATAAATGCTCCTGAAAATGATGAACTTTCTCTCATTACTTAACATCTTAACTTATTTCCAACTATCTTGTTCTTTGGTTTCTCTTACTTTGTTTATCATTCTTTCTTTCTCTCCCTTTCTCTCTATTTCCTCTCTCCCTTTTTCTTCCCCTCTTTCTTTCTCTCTTCCTCTCTTCCCCTCTCTCTTTCCTCTATCTCTCTTTCCCCCTCTCTCTTTCTCTCTGTTTTTCTATCTCCCCTTCTCTCTCTCTTTCTCTTCCCCTCTTTCTCTCTCTTCCCCTCTTTCTCTCTCTTCCCCTCTTTCTCTCTCTCTTCCCCTCTTTCTCTCTCTTCCCCTCTTTCTCTCTCTTCCCCTCTCTCTCTTCTCTCCCCTGTCTCTCTCTCTCTCTCTCTCTGTTTCTATTACAGGAAGTAAGGATAGTACCGTGTGCTCACGAGTTTCATAAACATTGCGTGGATCCGTGGTTGCTGTCAAACCGAACCTGTCCTCTGTGTATGTTTAATATATTAGGTAAGTCCAGAAACCGTCTCTTGTATAACCATCTCAGCACTTTTCTTATTGGTAGTCAAGGTTTAGTTCTAGTAGGGAAAAAACTACTTGATCAAATATTATACAACTAATACACAGCATTGAGGGCATTAGTAAGAATTACCCACACAAGGTACCTTTGGAACAGTCTAACACGCCAGAGGCGATAGATAGGGCGTTTGGACTGTTTTGAAGGTACCTAGTGTGGGTGATTTTACTAATGCCTGAACAAAATGACGTGTATTATTTGTTTTATAAGATTACGTTTTATTTTTTTAATAAAACGATGTTTTATAAAATGATTTTGATAATGACCAGTCATTACCATAAGATAATGACCGGTCATTATCCAAATTACGCGTTAGGCAAAATAAATGCCTGGTCACTTGTACGCTTTCAACCAATCATTTGATTAGGATCCACGTCATCATCTTATAATACACAGAAAACCTGCTCTAATCCTTAAACTACTTTGCAAGTTGAAAGAGTTGACATACATATGAAAGAAAATGAATATTTATTACTCACATTTTATTCCAGTCTGTGGATTAGTATCATCCAGACTACTGTTAATCTTTAAAAGGGAATGGGGGATTATATTTGCTACTTATTCATTCATATATTGATAGCTGTAGATCCTATGCTATTTACTCATATTTCATTGAATACCTCATGTTTTTTTTTTATGGTTTCTTCTATGCTAATAAGGGATTATATTTGTTACTTCTTCATTTATATATTGATAGCTGTAGATCCTTTTGTTATTACTTATGTTTCATTCAATATCTAAGATTTTATATGTTTTCTCCTATCCTAATATAATAATAATTACTCATGTTTCATTTAATATCTAAGTTTTCTATATGGTTTATTCTATCCTAATAAGGGATTTAATATGTTACTTATTCATACATATATTGATAGCTGTAGATCCAATAATAATCACTCATGTTTCATTGATATCTAAGTTTTGATATGGTTTCCTCTATCCTAATAAGAGATTAAATTTGTGGCTTATTCATATATGTATTGATAGCTGTAGATCCAATGGTAATCAATGTTTCATTTAGTATCTCATTATGTTTTTAGATGTTGTCTTCTTTCTTAATAGTAATAATCAAGTATCATATCTTGGTTTTTTTTCTGTCTCAATATAAGCACATAATTCTACCTTGTTTGTCAACCTATAGTCGGCGATATTTGATTACATACCAGAGGAACAAATATATAATTTATGTTTAGGAAAATTTATCTTGCAACAAAATTACCAAAGATCAGCAATAATAGAATTCTTTTTGTTAGGTTAAAAACACACTCCTTGAATTTCTAGAGTTATGGTCTATGCAATGTACTCATATTTGAAGCAGAAACTACCAACCATAAACATGTTATTTGATGTTACAACATGAAAATACAAAACTATACACCTACAACACATTGTTGCCAGGTTATTATCCTATTACATTTAAAATGATAATGATTAAACACTTGTCAAAATCATCAAACAATATCATTTCTCAAATGACTTAAATGCATTTTATACAAAAAGATATGTATTATGTTATTATATATATTTGCTTTTATCAAGCATGTAATGTTAGCACATTAAGTGGTAATAGAATAAACAAAGGATTTTCATCCCCACAAGCAAGATTCTGAGATTTGCCAACATTTATGCATCAAGTGCCACTGAGTAGAGGATAGCCAGAACTGTAGATGGCGCTCTTGCACTTTTTGTATCAAGAATACATTAGACCTTGTTGAATCTTTACATTTTGGGTATTGATACTGAACTGATAGCAAATGCCTATTCATGTTTCATGATGCAGCAAAACAATGTAATCAATAATAGTTTTGATTTTTCTTCTTCTTTAAAAAAAAAGAAATTCCTCACTTTTAGTTTTGATAAAGCTTTATCCATTACTGATAATATCGTGTGTTGCAACTTGATTTGCTCAGTCATGGATATTGTAGAATTTTTTTACAGATAAGATTTTATTCATGTTCATACAGAAATGAAATCTTAAATTGTTTATTTTAAGAGTAAAACATATCTGTTGAGTTGGAGAGATGAATCTAGCATGTATTGACACCTTTTCTAAGCTCAGTGAAGAAAGCCTCTTCTCAGTCAGATCATAAACTAACAAGAAGCAACAAGGAAAAATGTATAAGCTATTGGCAGTTAATCCCATGAAGTAGAAATCAAGACATTGATTTTATTAATGATTGTGTCTTGTAGGAAAAAGAAAATATGAAAGACGAATGATTAAAAGTTTTCAAAATTGATCCTAGAGCATTAAATGATTTGTTTTCTTTTTTCCTGCCAGATTGTGGACTAGATGGAAAAAGTTCAGAGGCTTCCCCATCTGGTCACGTCAGTCCCGTTGATCAACACCTTCGAGTCAGCTTGCCAAATTCACCCACAAGAGATGCATCCTGGGAAGGCGTGTACGCCGCACCCCCAAACCACCATCACCACCGAACATCATCATCATCGCATCACCACCACCACCACCATCATAAACATTCCAAAAGCCGCTGTCCACAGTCGATGTCCAAGCGGGATCATCGGTCAGCGGCAGTGAGTGGTTCCAACGTCCGGGAGGGTGTGCCACGCCTCCCGTCTACCTCCCAGAGCCAGCTGGAGAGGTGGTTTGGGCGTGGCCCGTTAACGTGGCAGTCAAACTGTGAATACGTGTGCTCTCATTGCCATAGACATATCAACTGTAACGGTCAGTACAACTCCCGGTGCGTCACGCCACGCCAGCTTGGTCTAGCTTCGTTTGAAAGCCACTATGTGGTGAATTCATCATACGTCCCTTGGAGTGGTGGTGGTGGCGGTAGTGGTGGTGGGGTTAATTGCTCACGTGGTGCTAGCGGTAAGAGGGGTGTGTCTCAGGGAACCAGACATTACCGGGATCAGTGCCATGTACCGGTCCAGGTGCACCTGGAGGCGGTCACGTCGACGGCCTGCCAGCAAGGCGCCACCAACCAGCTCAGGGGTTCAGAGTCAAGCAGCAGTCTCAGCTTATCCGCGTTCAATGCAGATTTTGAGTGCAGTGATTCGACCAGTAGCCCTGAAAACTTTGACAGCACGCAGAGTGTGTATGGTAGCTCCACTACATGTCACAGTGAGGTAACAGGATGTGACCCTTGTGTGTATTCAAGACCAGGGGTCGTTCAACAGTATTGGAATGTAGGCCCACCGGCACAACTAACACCTTCATGCTTAATCAAAGGAAAAGTACAAAATGCAAATCGTAAACAGAATAGCAAATCAGACAGTGATGACCCGAAGCGATCAGGGAGCGATGCCAATGCCAGCGCCAGCAGCGGTAGTAATTTCTCGACGCGAGTCAATACGTCGAGAAGAGACGGCATCCAGCCCTACAAACCTCAGAGCAGTGTATCAACGGTCACGACACCAGACTCTGTATCATCCCAAGTTAGGGGTAATCATGTGTGCTCCCCCTCCTCTAAAACCCCCTCCCCGTCGGAGTCCAAGACGGGCACGCCCAACACCATCACCCCTCAGACGCATTATCCGCAACCCTTGCCTAAATCATCAGACTCTAGCCGGCAGCAGACGCCATGTGCGTGCTGCTGCGGTAACAACGAGGTATGGGACCAACGGAGCCCCACGTCACCCGAAGATAAGACGCCCTCTGGTGACAAACCTGAGAGAGGGTTGAAGGGTCATCGGAGGTCAAGTAGAAGTACACCCACCAGGAAACCAAGAGCTCATCTGACTCTGCCAGTGCAATCTGTAGCTACTCTCAAGAATACCCAGGGTAAGTTTGACAAGGGTAAGAAGCAATGCCACCAAACACGTATAATAGCTTAAAGGGATTGGGTATCTTTGCCTCAGATTCTAAACAAAATCCTGGATTTAGTTCATGCTGCAATGATAATTATAAGCCTTTAGGTCAGTCAGGAACCCCATGAATTTTACAAGCTGATCGCCTGTCTGATTATCAAGATATTTACGATTGGAAATCAAAATTCCTTTTTTTTGTTTTCCTAACAATTTTTATAACACTACAGTCTATTGGGGGGAAATGAGTATGGTAAAACAGGTCACTCAAAGATTTTTAATTTTTTGAGGCACTTCATGATCATTTTGAAGCGCAAATTTAGTTGGGCTGCGATATTACACCATATCACAGACACTGATAACAGGTAGGGCCATGCATCTCAGATTTAACATTGTTAAACAATGCCTTTAAGGCTTGTACAGTAAGCAATTTTCTCAATCCTATGATCCTCTTTATCTTTTCGCAGGCACAGTCATCACTATGCCTATCCAAGGGACTTCTCCTTCTGTTTCTGCTGCCAACACATCACGCAAGGTCATGGAAGAAATAGTATGACCCCTGACCTTTTACCTTGTGTACATCTACCCTTTTTCATCAAGCTAGTTTCTGATGCATACATCTATTAAAGTCATTATTGTTTTGCACTTATATAAGATTTAAAAACAGGGTAAAACAATTCAGTACTTTCACCATTCCATGCACCTAGGATGAATGTTCTACAAACCACCAAGCATTAGATAGATAGATAGCGTAGCAAAATCTGCCGGGACAGAAAGACACATCGAGAACCCAAAGTGCATAAAAGCTGAAATTGTATTTAATGTCAAAGAGTTAGCACCATATTGTTACGGCATTGAGCTGTTTAACAAGTGCTACTTACTACCTGGGTTAAGCTTAATGTTATGTAAATTTTCATGCTGCTTTGTCAAATGACAACTTTTAAATCACTAACATCCCCAGTTATTCTGCCTTTTGTGTTATAAGGAAACCCGTGCAGTTATCCTGTGTGACGTATTACACTTTCCAATTTATTTTATCCGGAAATGAAAAATATCTACATGATCATCGTATAATGTTAGTGATACCGAGAAGAACTATTATTCACTGATTATATTAAAAGATTTTCCATTTTTGAATGAAGTAAATGGATAAAAGTCATGGGTCATACGATACACATTGAATGGAATCCCCCTTTTAGATGTGTCTTTCCGTGCTACCATATTTTGCTAGGCTATCAACAATCCCCCATGGATCTCAGGTGTAGAATGACAAAAGAATGATGAAATTTAGCAAATAGATAAGAGCAACTCTTTACTCATGGTCTTGGAATTATCACCAGTTTTAATAAGTCCCAAGGTATATCCCATATGTCACTGAGTATTATTAAGTCTGTTGCGGCGTTGTGAACAGAAATTGACAGTCAAATATCAATTTATTTGATGTTATGTCTGATTCACGGCCCAGTTGGACTATCACCTTGATAGACTTATCAGATATACTGAAATCTTAAATATTGATGGTAATGTACGGGACACAATATCATTGACTGACCCGATTCATAATTTGATAAAAATAATAAATAATAATAAATGATAATGATAATAATAATGATATTCCGCTTTTATATAGCGCTTAAAATACATCTATGTTGTCTCTAAGCGCTTTGCGTGTGCACATCTGATAATCCATAGTGTACAAAAACATAAGTGGGAAATTTAGATATTGGCTCCTCTCAATACTACATTTTGGGCAGAATCCATCTCTTCACTGGCATTTTTAAGTTTAAATGATTTTAAGTTATTGGTGGAACTGAACTATGCTTAAGTATGGAAGGAATGGGTGGAGAATACTTATGATGAAATGAAGCAGAATATATGGAGATTAGTATTAGTAAATGATGGAAAAGGAGAGACAGATTTATCACAGAATGTATGTAACTTTGTATTATACAGAACTAACCGTATTTCAAATCATCAGTATTTATTGCAAGGAATCTTTTCAATGGCACATTTAACATTCATATTTTTTTTGCTCTTACAGATGGAGCATATGAATTTCAAGTACTATTTAAAGACACATATTGTATTTTATACCAGATTAATTGAACTTTTGCCAATCATGAGAGTAGAATTCTAATTTTTACCTTAAATTAATGGTAGACTTATTCTGCTTTAAGGGAATGTTTTTGTTACCTCTGTAATGCAGTATTTCATTTGGGTCCATTATGGATTGATATACCAGGGTTTTTATTTCACTTCAAACAAACTTTTGAGGAAAATGAGAAATCATCAAATGTTATGTTGTCTTAGACTGCAAAGTACACTACCATGTATTTTAAAAAATGTAACCCAACATACAAAAAAATAAAAATAAGAAAAAGAAAGAAAGAAGTTAAATATCAATGAGAGTTTTTCAATATTTCATGCTTTGATGAATATGGGTGTGGAATTCATGAATTGTATCTAAAGACAGTATTACTCATATAAGCATTATTATGTTATTCAGATATATGTTTGCTAGTATTGTTATAAGCATAAATCTGTCTTTTTTTTTATTAATTCTTGTCGTGTACAAAGAGAATTGTTTTATTTATTTATCTCAGGGTACTTTGTATGTATTACATAGAGGCTTGTTAAGAATTATCCTCGCAGCTCAAAGAAATGTCGTGATAATCCTTTTTTTAATGTGGTAAACTATACATGCTCCTCCCAAACTGGCCTATTACACATACACTGTATATAGAATGAGGCGAAGTATGAATAGAGATTAGATTGTAGACTTGTGATAATAGCCAAGTTGGATTTTGATCACCGTGCATCGAGACATTAACCTTTTCTTATACTCAATCATTTTGATAGTGGAATAGAAGAAAGTAGGCAGGGCATTGACCGGTTTTAAACATTTACATAGTTCTAAATGGCACTGGAATTCATCAGGGGTTTAGTTAAGTTGACAAACTGCCTATATTTAGGATATCTTTGTATCACATGAATTTGAATGACTCCCAGAAAATATGAATTGTAAGGAAATGGTTCAATAATTCAATGAATTTATTAGTCATTTAGTGAAGTTGACAAACTGCCTATATTTATGACATCTTTGTATCACCTGAATTTTAGTGACCTCCCAGAAAATATGAATTTGAGAAAGTGGTTAGGGAGAAAATTAATAACAATCAAAATTTAATCATGCAATTTGTGATTTGTCAGACAATCAAAGAGGTTACTATTTGTCCATTACCTGTTTCTTTTTATTCAGCCAGTGTAAAACCCAGCTTAATTCATTTTTAACTTGATATCAAATTTACTCTTTTAATAAGTATTGTCTTCTATTTTCATCAGAAATGACATTTTACTGATACATCAGTAGCAGGATTTATTACAAAGGTATAAAAACACTCCAATGAATTATCACAATATATCTCTGCTAGTATATCTCATTATGTAATTGGGTTATGTCTAAAGATGTATATGACTGTATCTTAAAATCACCAATCTAGATTGAAATTATTTTAAAGGGTGGAACCTGCATATGAATATTCATGAAATATTTTCAATACTGTATTCATAATATGATCAAAGATAATATTCTAGTCCGTTCATACAACCTTGGTGCTTCGTTGAATTAATGTTCAAAATCTTATCGAGTATGAAGGCTCGTTCAGTTATGACATGTTTATTAAATGTGGACGTAAAGTATGATACGTTTCACATTTCGGTATCTTATAAAACAGAGTTCGTGAATCTGCGCAAGTCCTTTCTTGCGCGCAGTTGCCATTCCTTTACACGTTATAAAAAATGACGTTTTTTTGCAGCAGTTTACCCTGCCATATCTGAACAAGCCTTTATTTCCATTGTTATCTTTAGAACGTGTTTTTATTCATGACTTGCGAAAGGGTTTTGTAAGACTACCTCCCATTAGTTTCATACACAAAATCAAACTTTGAAATGTACATCAGTATTGTGTTTTAGACCCTTAGTAGAAATCATTGAAGGATAAATTCTCAATATTTCGGCGAGAGATTTTTTTATTGTAACTATAAGACAAGGTGTAATTAATAGCTGCGTAATTCATTAGTTGTAGAACAAGGTACGATGATGGATAAGAGAATACAACCATTTTCTTGTGCTAATATGGTCCCTATTATGCTGTTTTTCATCTCTTTTTGTGCTTCTTTGGTGAGTGTACAAACTGTGCTTTACTTTGATGTCTTTATGCAAATGTTACTGTTTCTATACATTTTATTTCACATTGATATATCAGGTATTCTAGAAGCTAAGTTAAAGTATTTATACATGTACAGATTTATCTGAAATCGAACACTCGCACAGTTATTGACTAGTTATTATTTTGCAATTTTGAGGTAATTTTATTATTGTAATTAATAGAGAAACTATTGCCAAATTACTGCATACTGTACATAGATACATTTAACAAATCTTTCAATAGACTGAATTCTTATGATATTGACTATGAATTTATGAATTAATGTGAATGAAAATGTAGATTTTTTATGAATTCATATATATTGTGTATGATAGATGATGTTTGTGTGCTTTTCAATGTTTCTATACTGTATTCATAGATGTTAACTTATTTTTCCTTATGAATTGCTTCAGAAAAATTAACAACTACGTTTCCCTAACGTGACTTAAAACCTGTTATGTTACATTAAGTTTACAAATGGGGATAAACATTACAAATATTGTCCTGTTTAAATAAATTGAATATTGTATCCAGTAGATCTTTTTAATTCTGAAATCAAATGGCAAAATTATGAGACACTTGGATAGACCATGGAATTGTATTAACTTATTAAAATGTATTCATATGTCGACACAGAATTATTAGAATAAGTAACCAATGGTGACTCTGTTTATAGAAATCTTGTCATCACTTTTATTATGAATTCATCATCAATTGTTTTCATTTCATTTTGTAGGATGATGTTGCATTTCTTTTTTGTATATGCAAAAGATCCTGATCATTTCTCTTCTTCATGTGTCTCAATCTGTTTCATCTAATCTTTCTTTTACTTTTCCTTATTCCTGTTCTTTGTCTTATTTCTTTTTAATTTCTTTTGTTCCTTCACATCTATCTGTATATCTACTCTTTCCTCTTTCTGTTCTCTTATCCTAGTCTCTCCTTTTCTCTTTTGATCTCTTTATCAATTTTTTTCTGCTCTCTTCATCATTTCTGTCATCACATTCTCTTTCTATCCCTTTTGCTTCTCTCTTATTTTTCTTTTGATCTCTCTCTCTCTCTCTCTCTCCTCTCTCTCGCTCTCTCTCCTTTTCTCTCTTTCACAGCTGCAGTGCTTCCAGGTGTATCCATCATCCAAAAATCAAAGTTATATTTTCTATGAATTATGTTTTATTTGGTCATAATTTACCATAATTACGACATAACCTTCTTAAGCATTTGTAAAGGGAGTATTTATGACTATGATTTTCAATGATTTTTCTTGTGATATTACCTGTAAACTTATCTGTTATTGTGAAATCATGACATTGTGTAACTGGAGACCCTTGTACCAGATTGAATTGCCGATGTGAAGATGTTTTACTAGGTGTTTGACCTGGAGATAAATGACATAACAAAAACATTGAGTGTCCTTGTAGTTTATTTGTACCTTGGTAATGCTTGTCTTTTTTTTATAAATATATTTATTTTGAACATGATAAGATATAACAAAACAGATATAACACTACGATGGAATATAATGATCGCATACGAGAGAGAGTTGTTGAAAGGGTGATAATAATTTTGATAAAATCCAACAACAACAAAAAGCAGCATGAATATCGATTTGAATAAATGCTTCAATATGAGAGAAAATGAAAGATGAAGATGCCAGATTAGATTTCAAACTACCACTTCCTAAATTGAAAAGTTAATTTACCTTTCTTTTTGGCAGGGTAATTGGTAAAACTTATTGGTACTGGGAGAGAATGTGGGACCAGGGCAGAACAATTAAAAGAGAACTGTAAATGTTTTATAGTTATGCTTTGATATTTTGGTAGGTGTGGAAGGCAAGAGAAGAGTGCAAAGGAGAGATGAAGAGAACAGTGTGTGTAGCAATTCTGGGAGGTGAAAATATAGGTTGGGCGAGAGAGAGAGAGAAGAAGGGTAGACAAAATTGAGGAGTGAGAAAGAGAGAGAAGGATATAAACTGAAACTCAGGAGATGAAAAAAAAATAAAGAGCAGAAGAAGGAGAAATAGAAGAATTAGGTGAAACCGGAGAAGAGATTTAAAAAAATAAGTGGGTAAAGCAGAAAGCATTGTGTAAGGAGAGGAAGTGTGGGAAAAGGGGGGAATGAGAAAGTAGATGGACACGTAAAAAAAAGGAAACACAGTAAAAAATAAAGAAGGTGAGGAAAGCAGCGTACAGTTGCCCTATCAATCCAATCAATATTTGGGAATTCAAATGTGTTTTTGTTAGTACACAAATGCGATTTTCGGCCCATCCGAATATACATTGAAAGGGAAGAGAGAGAGAGAGAGAGAGAGAGAGAGAGAGAGAGAGAGAGAGGAAGAGAGAGAGAGAGAGAGAGAGAGAGAGAGTGGCTCCTGTGGTAGTTACCATTGATGGCAAAGTTACCAGCAATGCTAAGTTGTGTGCAACGGGGCCCAGGTTCTACTTATTGCGCAGCCAAATACAGCATACGTTTTTTGTTTTCCTCTGTAAAACAACTTTTTAACGGTTTCAAATTTTTTGAAGAAATAATTTAATTGTCATTGCTTTGCTCCCTTTATTTTGACTTTCCTTTAGGTTTTCGTTAAAATGGGGCCAGTTAGAGCCGAAACAATTGCATAGAAAGTCGCTTATCTGTGTTCAAATTCGAAGAGTTTTTAAATTTGTTATTCTGTTTTTTTTGTTTGTGTGTGTGTGTGTGTGTGTGTGTATATTGTTTCGTTGTTTTGTTCTGTTCTGTTCGGTTCGGTTCGGTTTGGAGAAAAAAGTAGCTCCGCGTAACAATGGTCCAATTCCATATTCACTAATGTCTGTGTCAAAACAAAACAAACAATGACATGGTTTACCGTTGCAGGCGTGGATCCCCCCCCCCCCCCCCCCCCCGCCAAAAAAATAAAAATAAAAAAATAAGAGAGAAGAAGGAAAGAAGAGAAAGGGAAAGAGGAGAGAAAAGGAAAGAAAGAAGAGGAAGAAGAAAGAAAAGGGGGAAGAAGGAGATCGGGGGCCAAAAGGGCCTTGCCTCCCAGGCTGTTGACCCCCCCCCCCCCCCCCCAATCCAAAAAATAAGAGAGAAGAAAGGAAAGGGAGAGAAAAAAAAGGAAAAGAGGAGATACTGGCGTACTGATAGGGGGGGGGGGGGGGGGCTTGGGGGAAATCAAATTCAAACGTGGTTTATTTCTAATTCCACAACGGTGGATTAAAAATAATGCTGAAATTACATAATTTCCGAAACTTTTCCTCACTTTTTAGTAATTTATACGTTTGTATGTGTTTGTTGGAAAATGACAAATTCCTAAATTTACAGCCAGGCAAAAAATATGATTCTTGAGATTCCTACATGTCAGGGCCCGAGGTACGGCGGGGATCGAGAGCCTCGAGCTCCCCCCCCCCCCACTTTTTTTGAAAAAGTATATTAAAGAGAAATAAAATAGAATAGTTAACTGCCAGTGTTAACAAAATAATGACGCATCAAAATATGCTCATCTGACCGTGATTAAATGCCTAAAACCCCTAAGCTTCCGGGGGCTCTGCCCCCTGGATTCCATCTAGGGCCCTTAGATGATCATCTGACGGTAATTTAATGCCTAAAATCCCTTATTTTGGGGGGCTCCGCCCCCCTGGACCCCACGCCAAATAGTGACCTGCCAGTGTCACAAAATAATAAGGTATTACAAAAATATGCTCATCTGACCTTAATTAAACGCCTAAAACCCCTGATCTTCCGGGGCCGGCTCCGCCGCCTCGACCCCACCAGGGGCCCTAAGGCGGACCCCTGAATGCTTATCTGACCGTAATTTATTGCCTTAAACCCCTGAGCTTGCGGGGTCGGGTAAGGTATCAAAAGGTGTTTATCTGACCGCAGGCGCGTAGCCAGGCGGTCCCCCCAAAAACAAAATCGGAAGAGGACGTAGGAAGAAAAAGGAGCACTTAAAAGAACATCTTTGAAATTCAGACAAGGATTAAGAGTATAGAGTACGGTACAACGCATCGTTTTCTTTCTCTAATAATTTAATGAAACGTCAAAGTTTAGCGCAAGAGGGGAGGGGGGGACTGAATTCAGACGAGGATTCAGAGGGGAGAACGGTAATACGAATCTGTAATGATTTAATGAATCGTAAAAGCTTCCGCGCTTCGCGCGGGATGGAGGGGGGGGGGGGGGGAGGGGACTAAATTCCGACGAGGATTATTTTCGAGAACGGTACAACGAATCGTCTTCTTCTCTAATGATTTAATGAGAATTAAAAGCTTCCGCGCTTCGCGCGGGAGGGGGAACCTGAATTCAGACGAGGATTAAGAGTCGAGAACTGTACAACGAATCGTCTTCTTTCTCTAATGATTTAATGAAACGTAGAAGCTTCCGCGCTTCGCGCGGGAAGGAGGAGGGAACTGAATTCAGACGAGGATTAAGAGTCGAGAACGGTGCAACGAATCGTCTTCTTTCTTTAATAGTTTAATAAAACGTCAAAGCTTCCGCGCTTCGCGCAGGAGGGGGAGGAGGGGACTGAATTTAGACAAGGATTAAGAGTCGAGAACAGTACAACGAGTCGTCTTCTTTATCTAATAATTTAATGAATCGTAAAAGCTTCCGCGCTTCGCGCGGGAGGGGGGGAACCTGAATTCAGACGAGGATTAAGAGTCGAGAACTCTACAACGAATCGTCTTCTTTCTCTATTAATTTAATAAATCGTAAAATTTTCCGCGGGAGGGAAAAAACTAAATTCAGACGAGAATTATTTTCGAGAACGGTACAACGAATCGTCTTCTTTCTCTAATAATTTAATGAAACGTCTAAGCTTGGGAGGGGGAAACTCGCCCCACCCTGCACCGACCCCCCCCCCCCCCCCCGCATTACGTCACTGTTGGTCACCATTACGCCACTGTTGGTCACCATTACGTACCAATATTTGGCTCGCATAATTTCAAATTTCAAAGAAACCCTGGATACGCGCCTGTACCGTTGCATATTATTATGTGTACAAGCTGAGATAGACACTAAAAAAAGTTGAATTATTTGTGACGTAACAATATGAAGAAAAAAAAATCTAAAATGCGCGCACCAACTTCCGCACAAGGCACGCGCGCAAAATAGCATATTGATGGCGAAACAATGCGGAGGCGTATGTTTACAAAAATGATCTTCTCTTTTATGGTTGCCATGAAGTAGCTCATTCTTTTATCTAAAGAGTTCCCATGTGGATGCTAAGATAATTATCTCGTTACCGATCACAGGCGCGGATCTACGGGGGGGGGGGGGGGGTTTAGGGGGTTTAAACCCCCCCCCCCCCCTTGGGCGGCCAAAAAACAAAAAGGAAAAAGAAAAGAAAAAAAAAAGAAAAAAAGAAAGGAAAAAGAACGCACGCTGGAGAGAAACCCTTTCAAGTGCAAATATTGTGAGAAGATATTCAACTCATCTGGTAACTTAACCAAACACATGATAACTCTGGATATAACTGTGTATTAAACTGTTACTTGATTTAAAAAGACGTTATCATGCACTGCTTTTTATGGTCTCCATTGTGTTAATAGATGCCAGGAAAACATCATTTACGGGGTTCAAATAAACACCCCCAAAAAAATCGGCTCGCCGCTTCGCGGCTGGTGGACGATGCTCCGCATCGTCATTATTTTGGTCAACCCCCCCCCCCCTCCTTAGCAAAAAGCTAGATCCGCCCCTGGATCATGTCTCGAATAATGTCTGTTAGTCGTACATTTTTCGCAAGGACGCGAGTCAGTATTGCGAAGAAAGCGAAAATATTGTGCTGTCTTAGTTAAGGTAGGTTGGATAAAATAATGCAATATATTATGCCTATTTTAAATCATTGACACATTATTGCAGAGAGAGAGAGAAGCGGGAGAAGGGAGTAAGAGGGGGGGGGGGGGGGGTAGGAAAGATAGGGAAGAGAACGAAAAGATGAGAAATAAATTATCTTTGATCTTTTCAAACATACTAAATACTGATCTTCATTCATTTCTATCTAAATACTTCCCTTAGATTCATGCTCTGAGTATGATGATGATAGCCTGGTTGATTTCAGAGTTGCTGAAAAGGTCTTATTGGTAAGTGGCATTTCCATGTTTTATTTGTTAAATTTGCATTACAAAATATGAAATCTAGACATTCTTAGAAGCGCAGAAAATGCTACCTTTATCGTGAAAGATTTGTTTTCCCACTTAAAATACTGTCATGTAAAACTTTACCTTATTAATTTCATTTCTCTTGTTCAGTTTGATGTCGCAGAGAACATCGACGAATCAGTGGACCTTCTGAGTTTACCCGATTGGGTTGCCGAAGATGAGGAGGAGGAGGAGGAAGAGGAGGAAGAAGGAGAGGAGGAGGAAGAGGAGTATGATGAGGAGGACAGCGAGGAGGATGACGATTGGATGGAAGATTGGATGGCTGAGTCAGAGTCTACAACGTCCTCCTCAGGTCCTTCTGATGAGGAGGAGGTCATTGACGAGCTTTGGTGGTGGAGGATAGAGAATGAGCCGGAGGAGGAAGAGTATATGGACAGCTCTGACTATGAAAGCGGGGTGGACATGGCATTCGAGGAAGGTGATGTTGGAATATGCACATGCCAATGTAGACGCCGAACCAGACCATCAATTCTAGAGCGGTACTGGATGGAGTTCCTCGATGACAGTGATTACGAAACAGATGTCGGCTCTGTCATCTTTGATGAGGAGGAGGAAGATGAGGAGGAGGAAGAGGAGACAGAGGAGGAGGAGACAGATGAGGAGAAGGAGGAGGAGGAGGAGACAGAGGACGACGACGAGGAGAAGGAGGAGGAGGGGACAGAGGACGACGACGAGGAGAAGGAGGAGGAGGAGGAGAAGTACGACCTGAAGGAGGCTGTCGAGGAGGATAAGGAGGAAAAGCCAGAGGAGGAGGAGAAGAAGAAGGAGGAAGAGGAGGAGGAGAAGTATGACGACGAGGAGGAGGAAGAGGAGCAAGAAGTGGAGCAAGAAGAGGAGGAAGAGGAGCAAGAAGTGGAGCAAGAAGAGGAGAAAGATGAGGAGGAAGGGGAAAAGGGAGAGAAGGTTATGCATGCAGAGGAAGGAGAAAAAGAACCGGAAAATGCTAAAGAAGAAAGTTAAAAGGAGTAGAGGAAGAGGACGAAGAGGGGGACGAGGAGGAAGAAGAAGGAGATGAAGAGGTGGAGGAGGAGGACAGGAAAGTCATAGATAGTGATGAGGTTAGCAGTAACCGAAATGGAGAACGATGTTAAGACCCTGAGACTGAGAGGCATGGTCCATCAGCAAACATGAACTAATATCCAAAAGCATTGTGATGCAAATCATGGACCTGATACAGGTTTTTGTAATGAAGAAGAAAAATGGTTATATGATTGTGTTCTTCCGAAATAAAAATCACGAATGAAATAAAAATAAAACATGAAAATTAGTTTGCCGTTTTCTACATGGCATATATTCTGGCTTTTTAGCGCTGGCCCGCTGAGTATCATGAGTAACTATGTGAATATACGATAAAGACAAGAGAAAAGAGTAGGTGAAAGAGAGAGAGAGAGAGAGAGAGAGAGAAAGAGTGAGAAAACTTGAAGAGAGGGAGAGAGAAAGTACAAAAAGGGATGGGTACGGGTGAACGATTTAGAG
Source organism: Strongylocentrotus droebachiensis (assembly GCA_035222895.1). Taxonomy (NCBI): domain Eukaryota; kingdom Metazoa; phylum Echinodermata; class Echinoidea; order Camarodonta; family Strongylocentrotidae; genus Strongylocentrotus; species Strongylocentrotus droebachiensis. The sequence continues at coordinate 451 of JAVYIG010013886.1, read as the reverse complement.
GTGACATCGGACGGTACCTGCACCCAATGAATACGTGTCGCATCAAGAAAATGGCGCCATCTATTGCAAGCAATCGTGTCACAGTGATAGAGTTCCACAATGGCAAAGTCTTGTACTAAATCATGCAAAGACAATTTAAATCGCTTTGTACATTACCTTTTGAAATATGAAAACATGAAAATGATGTAGGGCCTACTACGTAATCCGAACATGATTTCTCTAAGACTAGGATAATGGGATTGCACTTGAGTAGATTCCTCGAAGTCTGATCATGCTATTTATTTATAAGTAAGAATGTCTAAATTCTTTCTCTCAGTGAAATCTATTTTATCGTTAAACAAACCTTAATCTGACCTAAGTTCCATTTGTAAAACATATAGCAACCTGAATTCTAAGAACATTCTTCAAAATGAAATTCATACTTCATCCTCAAAACTTTACACAGGGTGGC